>JAQFYB010000629.1:0-47536 GCA_034694085.1 Pogonognathellus longicornis
AGGTTATGGTTTGGCTTGGTTTCTCAATAAACTAAATCTGGCTCGAGGAAATCCAATTTTATTGTTGGCATCAGCAAGCATTCCGGTAGGTGATATTGTTGCACTTTAGATAATACAAAAACGTAAATAAATACAACAAACACTTTGTGTAAATAAAATTTGTATTTTCAGGTTTACGATCTTCCAAGAGAGTTGAAAGAATTATTTCCAGACAGACGCACTTTCAAAATGAGGAAGCCAAATACAGCAGAAATAACTGCGTTTTTTGAAACTCTTTTTGGGAGAAGTAAAGATTGGATTGATGCGAGGACAAAGTGCGTCGCAAATACTGAGGGAAAAACTATCGATTCTCTTGTGAGTATTTATGGTAATATCTCCAGAGCATATGCGAATGAAAAATCTGACAAAGCTAAATTGTCAGCAGCTAAAGAATGCGTCAGAATGCTGTCCTGCGGTGAACTGTAAGACTGAAGACAAATGGGAATTAAATAATAATAATGTAAAAGTTGTATCCCAGAATTTGTAATAATTATCATCTGAAAATCGTCTCCTATAAGAGTGACTAACAATATAATAATATTGTCTAATTGTAAATTGAAAGTAATGAATTTATTTATATTATATGATTAATTATCCCATGAGCAATTAAAATAATTCAATATGAGCAGTTTGATGCGACATAAGCAATTAAATTCGGTGAATTGAATTACCTACCTAAATGCTACTTAAAATCAACAAGAATGTATTTATTTTTCTTTTATAAATATGTAGGTGTACATGAGAAATCTGTCGTTTCCTTTCTTCAGGTAAAAACGTTACCTATATAATAGCAGAATCAAAGCCTTCGTATACTCTCATTAAGCCAATCCACTAATCTATCTAGAGCCATTTTTTCAATAATAACAGCCACTGAATAAACAATTGTGCTGACCGAACTGCATTTAATAATGCGTTATTAAATTCTATCGATCGATATTGGCACAATCGCTTATCTAAGTTTATTTAATATCCGTGTTTCCATGTACATGTAAAGTAGAGTTTCATAACAATAATATTACTAATACTTTGTTTGCAGACTTTGAACAATGTTTGTAGATGAATACCTAATAAATACTACCAACTGTGATAATGATTTGTCATGAAGATATAACGGTACATGAACTGTATTGACGATTGTTGCAGATAAACATAAACTATAGCTACAGTTCTAAAGTTTTTGATATAATAAGAAGCATTTTTGATTTGCCTTGCCAGAAACAATTTGGATTTCTCAGAGAAATGGAAAACACTATACTATACTACTTTTACCATATCTCTGGGATTTCTTTGTTATAAATAAAAATAGTAATAATTTCTAATACATATTACCTATTACAACAGCCTATTACCAATTACGAAAAAGGAATAAATAGGAAGTTAATGAATTGTATCAATTTTTAACCGGTTTAGTAACATATATTACTACCTTGCAATTATTGTTCTATCTGTATACTACAGCAGAACACCTATGGTAAATAGTCTGAACTCTGAAAGCATCAAAATCTACTGTTTTAAAAAAATTAAAGTGTAACAGCTTCCATAGCCAAGATTGAAAAAAAGGAAAGGCAAAGACTTTTGGAAAGTAACATGGATTATCCCCTGAACACTTTTTCGGGCGGTGGAAGCCCACAATCTTTGAACGAGTTAGAAGAAAAAATATACTCAAGAATAGAGAAAAATGCGATAACACCAGAAATGTGCACAGATTAAAATGGATGACAAAAATATGAATAAACATCCTGAAGCAGTCCAAAATGCTCTTAATTTTCAAAACAACAAAGGGCAAACAATTTTGCATCGAGTGGCAGACAGAGGTGATGCGGAGGTTGTCAAAATTTTGCTGGATACTCAAGCTGACCCACTTATTAGAGATTTCAAAGGAAGAATCCTCCTCCACATGGTCGTAGATTTGCAAGTTGATGAAGAACAAATCTTTTGAATTTCTTCAATTAACAATTAATAATAAAGTTGCAATTAACGAGTAATCAATGGGAAATGTTTAGGATGAAATGTTTGAGTACAAGGCTTTTCCGAAAGCTTTTGTGAAGATTCTTTTGATCATGATTGGAGAAACTGACTATGAAGGATTATTACAAGACGAAGCAACAAATTCAAGGGCCGACGAATGGCAATATACAATCTTAGCTCATATTATGTTTGTTGGATTCATCATTGTGGCAACTATTGTTCTTATGAATTTGTTGCTTGGTTTGGCTGTCAGTGATATTCAGGTAAGAATGAAAAAACTTGCTGTAAGGTCAATGAGACTGTTTTGTTTGAGTTCCAATTCCAAGTACAAGGGTGGGTTCTTTCTTTAAGTATATATTTTGATGGAAGTATTGATTAAGACATGGCTTGAGTGGGAGTAGTTTCCTGATTTACTTTGCACTTTAAATAATTTCAAACTTTCATAAGTCATTTACCTATAATATAGTCAATAATAATCATTAGTAGTTATTAGTTATGATATGAGAATGGGTGTGTGATAGTGAGACAATCAGACAATTATTCTCTCGCTCGTCTCAGCTCGACCGAAGCGGAGACTAGTGTTATACAATACACATCTTACACAATATGCATGATTTGATTATACATTCATTCGGTTTAGACTTTGAGAGACTTGAGATGAGATTATGAGATTCGGGTACAGCCGTTTATTCGGGGATGAGACTTTTTTCTGCCGGGCAATGAATAATGTGCTGTGGCTGTGCCTGTGTGTGTGTGTGACTGTGAAAGTCAGAAAGTGTGAAGTGTGTGGATGTGGACCGAATTGAAATCTGTAAGCTAAAGCCTGTAAAAATAAAAATGCAAGTGGCAATGGCAAACCAAAAAGTACAGAGTGAGATTTGTTTACGGAGTGAATGACAAAAAGCCTTATAAGCAGCGGCGCTTAATTTAAAGAGAAATATTTATTCCTTTTTAGGAGGTCCCACCCGGACCATACCGGAAGTTTTTTAATTTCTTTGCACTAATCATTAATAAATTAACACGACATCCTAGCTTATTGTTAGTTAGATAAGTCCAGTGTCCAACAATTATTCTCCAGCTGTTTTTATATCCAGTTGTTTTCTTAATATTTAACCAACTCTTAGGTCTATATTTTATAACTACTTTCTTTATTTATACCTTCACTTCACATTCACAAAAGTAAACAGTAAACTAAACATCAAACAAAAACAACTATGTATTAATTATAGAAGAATTTAAATATATTTGTAGGTCTGTTTTTTAATTTTTAATTTATGAGCAAGTGGTTAAATACTTACATGATTGGAATTTAATAGTAGTATATGTATTTTAATACATTGTTCGCTGAAAATACAGTTTATTCTTTGTCGTTAGTATGATTTGGATTTATTAACATTGTCAGTTAATCTATATAATACATGCTTTTTAATCTAATTGTCCAGTGTGGCAATATTATAGCTGTGTGTTATTTAGGGAAAGAGTAAAAGTAAAAAAGATCGCGTCTGTAACTGCAAGCAAATCTCTGATTCAACTGAAAATGATTTGAAGTACAAATACAGCCTAAGGGGCAAGTTATCCAGTATCCTAATATTTAATATCCTAACTATGACCTAATATTAGTTACACAATTTAAATTATAATTATAAACCGGAACTCATTACTTAATACACAGTTGGGTAAAACCAAGTTCATATCACAGCGTGCAGCAACTTATTTTTAGATTTTAATCATGGTTGAAAAAGTCAACAGTGGACAGTTTCTTGGTCATTTGAGTGCACAAGGTAAAATAACTAATTATATTATAATCAAATATCATTAATATATTAATATATATTTCAATTTTATATTTCTACTTGTCACTTGTACATTAAGAAAGATGTCAAGTTGTAAAATATTTTGTATTTGTTTTTCTGTCATGAAACGTCTAGGCACAATATTTCTTATATTCTTCAAGAAGTATTTACAAACATGTGTATTTGTCATTTGTATATACATATATATATGTATGCATATAAATGTAATATAATTTAATGTGTAGTGTAGTTAAACTAAACGTTGTGGATTTTCGATATATAGGTACTGACTTGACATGCCTTTATTTAATTGCACACCTAATTCCCAAAGGATCTTAACATGCTGCACGGACGTTCTAATTCTAATTTTGATTGAAGTATTGTTTTGCTTCCTCAGATTTCAGTGGATGTAGATTTACTATATCGCTAAAATTAGGACAGATTGACGAAAAAGTAGTTTGTTCGCATGAAAAGTTGCTCCATGCTTACTTACACTGCAGTTGCAACTTTCTTTGTGTTTCAATCAAAGTCTCAACCAAGAACCAATCAGTAGAATATAATCATGTCTGCACAATATTTTTGGACGAGAAATTTTTCTTTTTCATAGCAGGATGGATGGACATGTCCTGACAAAAATAATATGTAATAATATGCTAATATGTATAATTAATAGAATAGTATATTGACTATATTGTATTATAACAATTGAACAGAAATGTAAGTAGGTATTTTTACTTCACGTAGATATTAGATAGATATATCATTTAATTATTTATTGCTGTATTATTTAGTTTTTTGAATTCTCATTTCAGAACGTCTCGTGCCTTTTATCCGTCGTGCCTCGGTGGACTGGGATTTCGTTCGAGGCCAACTTCTTGAGCTGAATGCGGACGATCAACTCTTCCTGAAAAGCTGGTGCCAAAAAATCGTCAGTTTACTCGAGGTACGTATTATTAGTATATAAAATAAATCTGCTGCCGCACCACATTATGTACTCAATTTCATTGGTGTTACGTTTAGTCTTAGTTAGTGTAAGTTTAGTTTTAGAAACTAACTATTGAAACTATACATCTTGTCACATTACATTTGAGCTGAAGTTAGTCAGAGTTTCGTTTTTTTGCAGTATACTGACAGTTCATTTTATTCTAAGCCAAACTTTTTCTATTTCAAAACTATTTTCTTTCAGTAATGCCGTTCTTCGCATGCATATGCCGTGGTGTTATACCAATTAAATTGAAAATATTATATACTGCTGATATCTAATATTTATAGCTTAAATTTTATATAATGATGAGGTGATCCGCAATCCACAAACGACTAGTCATCAGAAAAAAGACACTTTCTGCTTGACTTGGCACGTCTTATCTAAAAAACAGGAGACTAAGTGATGCCAAAGTCTTCTCGACACGTTTGTATTATCTTACTTATCAGCAGCCAGCAATAATATAGGGAAATATTAATACATTTATACAAACAAGTATAATGCACAAGACCTCTTGGAATATTTTGACCTGATCTGACATAAAAATTCACCATTGTACATACATTTTGAGACAAATGAGCAACGCAATTTGTATACACTCCATGGAGGAGTGTGGTTGGTGTTGCGACGAGCTTCGTTGCTTGTTTGTACCTTTATAATTGCAGCTTTTTCATTCTTTTCACGTTTTTAGTATTACGTATGAGCATTGATTTATTCAGCAATGCTTTTCCAACAATTGAGTCATAATTTAATCGGTGATTTGCTAAGAATCTATAATCCTATAATATATTAGTCACCACATTGAATTTCCAGTGTGGTTGCAGCTACAGAGTTTTTTCGTCTTCAATGTTCATACAGAAGAGTACAGATACTACTCTTTCAAATTATTATTCAAAATACATAAAATTATTGCAACAGTACCTGCGCTAAGAAGGTGATTGTAGCATGTTCAAAATTTTGTTCATAAATAGTTTTGCATTTTATATGGAAGTTGTGGAATCATGCGTCGATGCGTCACACGCAAAAATGTATGTAATACCTATTTGAATACGTGAAGAAAATTTTTAATCTTGACGAACCAGATCTATCTTTCACATACATTATTATAAAAAAATTACATACTCTCTGCTACTTCCTACTAGTTGGGTGTGCCTCGCCTCGTCGTTCTCTTTGCAATTTACATTGTGGCATTTACTCTTTTGCTAATCCTCGGACTCCCATAAGTATTGCTGTAATATATTGAATTGAATGCGTGGTACATTTACATTGCATATTACCTATGTGATTTGACTGATTTCCCATTCAACATAATTGGCTTACTGTAGAACTGCGTTTGCCCTTTTAGGTAAATGTAGCCGAATGGTCAGAGTGATGGTTTATGGCGATTTCATTTTTGTGTTTAAGGAACAAAGGCTAGTTTAAAATATTTACTATCTGTATGTCTCTGTATGTAGTAGTGAGTAGTGAGTTGACTTAACTGAGGAAATCTGCATACACGCACGCTGAGCTAGGCAAGGTGGACAAAGATACGATTATGTATATTACAGAAAAGTTGAATGTGTATGCAATTTTACAGAAGAACATAAAAGGAAAAGGTGATATATGGTTAGTCGTAATGAGTGTGTGAGTGTGTATTTGAATTCATGGTGGAGAATGTTTTCTAGTTGTTTCTGGTTACCTAAGTCCTACAGAGAGATAGAGCGTAGCGAGAGATGTTAAATGGATATTTGCGATAGCATGTTAGTGCAGGAGTATAATGTGTAGTGTGTAGAAGTTGATAGGCAGATAGGAAGAAATAAGAATAAGAAAGTAGACAAGACAAGACTGAGACAAGACATAGTTGGACTTGGTTTCATGTCTGTATCTCTCTGCTCCTGGCATCACATAAGAACACCCGCACACTTTTCTGACTGAAAATCACGACATAAAGACACACTGCAAGGAATGAAGCATACGAATACACAACATGTACACTTTTCTGCTACTATCATTATTTCAATAATATACCTTCCTACTTTGCTTATATAACTTTTCCATCTCATCGCAAACATCCTCATCTAGAATTCTACATTTGTGTATTGCCATTGCCTTCCTTTTACATTACACTACTGCACTGCTCTACAGTCTACAACGCATCTAATCTAGCTATGCCAAGATGATAAATATGTTCAACTATTGCTATGTTCTTTTGCTATCACTTGAACTTATATTATACCACCAACTTTTACATTGATTCTGCTGCATGCTGGTGTAGTGTGTTAAATACGAACGGTTCAGTAAAGTCAGCATATTGTGTATTTATGTATAAATGTGTAGCAATACGTATAGCAACTATATTCGTAGGTACTGTACTCGTTTGTAAAGTAATATGTAGAAATAGTGAGTGCTATGGTGTGTGGAGTAAGGAACTTGCGTTGCAGCATAGCCAAAGCAAATAGGATTGCCCACAGAGAGTAAGTTGTGTTTGAGCAGGAGCTAGATAGATAGTAGGAGATTTCAGACAGAATTTACAAGGAAGTCGAAGTGCGGATCGTTCCGATGTTGTGTCTTGTAGTATTTCTTGTCTTATGCTCTGAGTCTGAACTGCCAGTATGTATGTAGTAGTGTGAGTGTGAATGTAAGAAAGATGCATGGGGAAAAGTGTGAGCAAACGCTTGTGACAACATGTAAGCGAAGTAGAGGATATTCTGTTGGTATATGGTAGAAGTAGCATTCTCTTTTTAGAATCTACCTAAGCAAGGTGAATTTAGTTTGAGTGCAAATCACGACAAGACAATTTATTTCTAAACTGTTGTTAACTTGGTCTCATTACCTTAGCCTATAAGTGTCCTTAAAGATAAATGACACGTTGGTTGTTGAGGAAGAGAAAAGGTAAAATTCAGGTTCAGAGACAGTGAAACTGTTGCATGTTGTTGTGTGCGTGTAGAATGGCAATCGGGAGAGAGAGAAAGATAAAGAAAATACACTGCGAAGCCCAAGCGGGTGTTAGTATTGAGTGATATGAACAAGAACGGAGCTCCTGGCTATGCTAGACTTTACCCGGAGTAGACAGACAACGTTCACCGAACCGAACCGCAAGTAACGAAAACTAAAACTGAACTGGAAGAGTAAGACGATTGCTTTAAATGTGAAACACTCCCATCAAACTTTTCAACGACACTTGCTCGTTGCTTTGCTGTACGATTTCCTATTTATTTTCTTTTTCACAACACTCGACGGATCGTGTTGAAGTTAAAGCAATACAAAGACTTCACTCTGCTCTGCAGACCCGTTGCACTGAAACAGCATTTGTGCTCAGAGTAGTGGCTGCACAGAGTACATTCTGCCGTCATAAATATTCCTCAAGAATTTCTATAGCTGATAAGCACCCGAGCTCAACTGTCTGAATGAAGTGAGTGAAGTGATCATAATTGCAACTCATTAAGATTACACACATAAGCACAGGGACACTTACATTTAAATTTCTTTACGGGTTTGTGCAAATAGTTCTTGACATTTAGAAAAGTGGGTGGCATAAAAAATTGCATCTTCCTGTTCCCTTTCCCAACAGGTGTAAACATTTATCACAGCAAATTATTATAGGAATGCAGTTTTGCCTCATGTTTTTGTAGTAAAATATTTCTAAACTATAGCTTATACATTAGAAAAAGTCATGAAAGGGAAATGCTCAGAAAATATTCAGTTTTTTCGGTGTCAGCTTATTAATCAATGTAATAATTTAGTGAGATGAGGAAAGGTGCAGTCAAATTGTGCACAAGTTATGTGTAAGTAAATGAGATTGTTAATAACTGCGATAATTGTACGAAATTCATTTTGGTGCAAGTGACATAAAATGAGTAATTGGGGAGTGTATGAGAATATTCCTAGCAGACAATCAAGCAAGTGTAATTCTATTAGGGACAGTAGAAAAGGGAAATTTTCAAGTGACAACAAAGGTGAGCCACCTCAAGTGGCGGAAGGAGGAAGTGATGACAGTAGTTGTAAAGCCAACAGAAACAATCTGAGTGGTTCCACATCAAGAAACGGGATTTGCACGAAGACGTTAAGTGGTGGCATTAACCGGAACATACGGGCCAAAAGCGAGAAGCGTGAATTGGTTGACAGTTGGTTCTCCCGGAGTTTCGCCAATGCGGGCGGTCTTCACAAAGATAATGGCAACGGAGGTAGTGAGAACGAATCCGAGAACGAGTTACAAGCAGAACAGCACAAACTGTCTTTTCTGGAAAGAAAGAAAACTTTCGAAAACTTGATTGATGGCTCTAAGAATAAATCTGAGGGAGGTGGTGGAAATTGTAAAGAGAATGGGGTTGACGATCCTCGCCCTCCTCCCCCATCTACGCCCATTCCATACAGAGGCAGCAAAACTACACCGCAAGTACTGGACACTACCGGATTTAGTAATAATACCGACACGCCTTTAACATCCACAAAAACAACATCCTCCTCAGGCGAAAAAAAGCTCCCCGAAGAATGGGACTTTTTGACAACTCTGAACGATATTTTACGCAAAGAGAATTTTCTATTGGGGGATGAATTTTACGACAGCAACTCAAACCCCCACCGAACTCAGACCAATAATAATTCTGTTGCACCACCTTTCTCCTGCACTCAAGATACAGCGGGAAGTACCAGTTTTTCCAATGGTGTCAGCAGTAATGTACCATTGTCACCAAGACCACCGAGACCAGCGAGACGGGCTGACAGACGAAAAGATTACACAAAAGCTCGTTCTATGGACATTGGACAGTTTTGTGACTACAGAGAAATGTTGTCCGGGAATTCCAGCACTAATAACTGTGCCCCAAACGTCCCTTTGCCGCCCTTGCCACCAACACCTCCACAAATGTCGACAACTGTGTCTTCTGTGGCCGGCAATCGCTGTTTATCACCCTACCAAAATCTGTTTGTGTCGGGTGTACCAATAAGCTCTGCGATGAATTATAACAACGCACCTGCTGCCTCTCAGATACCTCCAATGTCACAACAATCTCAACCACCGATGGGAAATGGAAGACCTATGACTCCAACTAATGCAAATATTCCAACAAGAAACAATATTATGCCTGGAGGAACACCTTTAAGTCGTTCTCCTTTGCTGAACAACATGTCTTCAAGCTTAGACTCAATTTACGATCGTTTGAAATCAACGGAGTACATTGACCCGATTGGACCATCCAGACCCTTTACTCAATTTTATATGGGCACTCCAGCAGCAAGTCCAAATATGAACGGAAATTATTATCCAAATGAATTCTCGATGAATGGTTCGTACAACAGCATTAACAACAGCAGCAATTACATCGGAGGAGGAATGGGCAATTCCAACCCGAATTTAAGCTATGTTCCTGGTGCTCCTTCGAATAACAACATGAGCTCAATGGGGAACAGTAATTTATTTTTTGGTGCAAGTTCCAACAACTACTATCCAGACGGGTATTCTCTCCGCTTCCAACAGCCAAATCATCCAAACTTACATCCAAGACCCTACTACACTGGCAGTGCAAATAATGTCAATATTGGTTCAGGCATTTTGCCAAATCAAAATTACAATCCAAACTCTGGATTAGAAAACCAGTCGTGGATGATGCCTGACTACCGTAGTAGGAGCTACGGATCATTTAAGGTAAAATTTAATTAGTAGACGCTATGAGTCAATTACATCCACACTATTGAAATTTGTGTTGCAGCAACAATGATTGTACAGGTTTTTAGCGGTACATTACATGGTAGATGTTGGGAGTAATGGTGTTCGTAAAAGTGAACATATTTTAATGGGAAAAACTTGTGAGTTAAGATAAGAAGAGTTGCATGAAGGTTTAATGAACAACATCATTTTGGTTTAGTGCAACTTTTTTCAAATGTTCTCATAAAAATAGCTCGTCAGCTTAAAATACAATAACTCATCGTCCGTGTTGACTGTCTTAAGTCTTAACCTTAACTACATAGCTAGAGTGTACTCTGCACTCCCGTTATATACTTAATATAATCCATCTTATCCATCCATGTGGGTAATGGAGTAAAGATGAGAATATGGGAATGTAAAATTGAAGTAGTAAGAAAGGTTATAGAGAAGGAAGGGAACAACTGGTTGCAGGTGTTGAAAAACATGTTAACTCATCATCATCATCTCATCATCCTCATCGCCTGTTTGTTCTTATTCAGCGTTTACAGCTATTGCCAGCAGAAAGCAAGAATTGTTTTTTGCTACTACTTTGTCTGTGTTCTTGTCTTGTGTTGTTGAGTCAATGTCAGTCATTTTGAGTTGAGCGTGAAACGTCAGACAGCCATGAGATTTTGAAACTTGAAACGAAGGTAATTCTTCTCACTTTTCCTTTTCTACTTTTTAGTTCAATTTCATGTCTAATCGATCTCTTTTTTAAGACTGACATTGCCAGACGGAGTGTCATTGCTTTATTGGCCACGCCAGAGTACTTTCACATCTTGCTCCTTATGATTTTTCTTTTTCAAATCTAAAGTTTGAACTACAGTGGTTTGTAAAATGCACTGCAAATCTTAAGTCATGACAGGGCGGGTTTCGTTTTGGTTATTAAAAGTTCAATAGTCGTAAACTGATGGTATTCCTTTCGTGATTTATGTGTTTGTTTAGTAGTGGGGATAAAAGGATTTTCTTTGTAATAAAATTAATACTGCCATTTCCCTTTTATGCCTATAAGCAAGCAGCATTTTTGTATACAAGTGTCGTACAAATGTCCTTCGTTTGAATGCTGATTTCAACCCACAACATTAAGATATCTCCATAATTCTATAACGGGTGAATTACGTGTGTTAAACTGTAATACACAACACCTTGTATATCATGGAATAAAGTCATATTGTGCTATAGGTACATACTACATGTAAGTGTCTAACTAAATCTGCCGATGGATTTAGTTTTATACGAATGAATTGAAATATGTAGTTGATGGTTGTATCGTTGTATGTGTTTGTATTGCACGCAGAACGTATATGTAAAAAAGATGTGTATCTCTGTCCGTGTTTCATATTGGTAATGTTTTCACTTGAAGGATTACAGAGAAATTGCATTCACAGTTTCACATGAACAGCTCCTTCCTGAAAGATTTATGAATGAGCATTCGGCATTCGCTTCCTTTCTAATAATTCATACTTTCAAACATTTATTTTTTCTAAATTGGATGCATAGAGCAGACTGTTGAGAACTATAATACATAATGTGCGTTTGCAGTACATGAAAGCTGTTTGTGTGTAAATCTTTGATACAATGTGATATGCAGTCATGTCTGATGCCACCAGACCACGCACTAGATTCTAGCCGAGATACACATTGTGTGGGATAAAACAAGTCTTAAGATTTTGGGTTAGGGTTAGGCAGAGCGGAGCTAAATGTCTTGACTGATGACGACTCCAGTGACTTGTTCAAACTGAAGCTTTCCTTTTCTGTCTGTCTTGGAGATTTTCTCTCAGGAATGTAATCTCAGGACTTGTGGCTTGAATGAAAAATGAATGGCAGGGTTGAAAATGGATAAAACACATTAAATTACTGTGTGCTTCCATCATTATCACTACTATTATATATGCCATTAAACTGCTGCTGGGTGTTCCGTGTTCTCAAAGAAATAATTCTGACAAGTCATTTGCAATTTAAGAGTTGTGTGGTTGCGGTTTCGTTACCTGCCATAATTCACTTATGCGGTTTGGTATGTGTGCACAGTGAACACAGTATGCAGCTATAATTAAGACATGATCTATTCTTTTAACGAACTCTGAGAGGAATGTGGTCATCATTTCTAGTTTTTCTAGCACATTGACATCTTAGAATGAATTCAAGAGTAAAACATTTTTTTTACTTTTCAATAACAAGTCTGAGTTATGAAAGGTTAAAATGGAAGTACCTATACCTATCGTAAATTCAAAATTATAAGAAAACACAAGACCCAAGCTTAATTTAATTATTCATTAACATCTTTTTTAGCAGTCGAGATTATTCTCTGTAACATAATGAATATTCAGGTTTAACAATTACACTCTAATAACAATGGCCCACTCGTTCGACTCGGTGTGATTTTTCTCCCTGCGTTTCGTATTTTTTGTCAGTCAAGTTCATGTTCTTAGAAGCAGTTGGAAATCTTAGAGAAGTCTGGATTTATTTTGCTGCGCTGAATACATTATGCTCTATTTGTTGGTGTTGGCGTATTTGTATTCAATGTATACAGTTAATGTTGAACTTTGTGGTTATTTTAATGAAACACATTTTTCCATTCGAAGCTCGAAGTAAATACTTTTTGTAATACGCCTACAAGCATGTATGGGGTTCATATACACTGGGAAAGCTATAGCTATAATGTGGCTTGGCTATACCCTTGAACAACCACCGTTGAAGAGCGGATCAAAAAATCTTGGCAATACTTAAGTATTTGTATCGATAAATAAAATAGGTTTCTGGCTGCCTGGTGTATTTTATATAGCTATGTACAGGAATGTTGTGCATGATTGTATCTTTGTCTATGTACATGACGGAGTAGGTAGTAGGTTTACACACTGCTATACATAAAGACAGTAATTCTCCATTAGTTTCATCACATTTTTGCTGCTCTAGTCAAATCTGTAAAACAGACTTAAAAGAAAAATTGTATGTACAATGTTCTGCAAGTCACGCACTTTATCTATCCTCTCGGACTTGTCTTAATTCCGCACGTAATTGCAGTTAATTGAGTTTTAAGCTAATTTACTACTCTCAGCATTTTTGCCAGAAACTACATTTTTTATTTTTAGTACAAATCACATCAGTGTCACAGTGTCACTCCAGAACAAAAGTTAATTGATGGGGAAGAACGAATTGGGAATGGGAATGACACAGTTTTCCTTTCTAGGTCGGGTTCAAGGGAGTTTAGAAAAGGGACGTGAATTATTTTTAAGTTCGTTTTATTTTCAACTAAATACCAGGAGACAAAAATGTGTGCGTCTTACTCACACATCTCCTGAAGGTCTCTTAACAGTTAAGACAACGGAGGTTCAAGGTTTGGCAAAGAGAAATCGAATGACAGTAATTGCAAAAGGTTTACATGTTGTTCCCAATATATTTTTGATACACACAAACAAAGTCAGTTACACAGCACAGCAAAGCATGCTGACGAACGTTTTAATATTGGGGATCTGTAGTTGGTCTGGGTACTGGGCATGAAAATAAATGTTCAGTTCGGCTTCCAAGGCTGTATTTAGGGGGCAAAGGGGGCAATAGCCTACCCTGAAAAAGAGATTATTTTACCAAAAAAGTGCAAAAAATAGCAAAATTAATTAATATTAAAATTCAGAGCGAGTTCTCTCAGTACATAATGATTACTTACTAATCGGTGTGTAGAAACGATTTAATTATATGTAAACAACATTAAAAATCTATTTTATTTTATACACTATAGACTACACACTAAAGTTACTACTGGAATAGAATATCTTGTATGCCTTGTATGAGTTGTATGTATGTATGTCTTGTATCTATGTATGTGTTGTATATTACGTTATGCTTATGTCGCGTAATAAATGCAATTCAATTCAACTTATTGCTATCATTCAATTTGTATAGCTACTTTTAAGGCAACTGTGTAGTTTGATAGTAAATAGTCCAGAATTATACTGACAACTCATACCTTTTAAAGTAGTTTTTGCTATAGGCTGTATGTCGAATGTCGGTAGATAATATGTTGCTAGTTAAGTGACAAACCAGAACTTTCGTTGTACAAATTGTGTTTTGAACAATGGGTTTAGGGAGCGGCCATAGGAGGACTTGGTGCCTTCGCCTTGTCGAGGGAAATTAATGTATCTTGCAGGATCCGGCTATTCACTTTTTCTCATTTACTTTCTATATTATATACCTGTATCCCTACTTACCTTTCCAATGAGTAATTAATCGTAGAGTATGGTGTGGTGGTAGTAGTAGGTGGCCTGTCTTTGTTAGGTTCGATGGCAAGTCGGTCAAAGTGAATACGGTCAAAGGCGAATGGCGAAAAGAGTCAAAGGACATAAAAGTCAAGATAATTACAGTCAAATACAAGGACTAAACAAGTTACGTAATTAGGTAATTGGCTTATTTCAATTTCATCTATAGAAAGACATAACCTCAAAGGTTTTTTCTTAATAATGCAATAGCCATTTTATTATTAAAAGGGGCTATGTATTTTGGGAGGAGGCCTATGGATGGTTTTTGATAATAGTCAAATTCAATAATTAAAATGATGATGCTGCTAAAGTTAATTATGTCATTGAATTTCGAACTACAGCTGTGCAACTCATTTTCACTTTATATGATTTGTCCATTATGTCGTTGACCAATTTAGGCTTGACTATTATGTCCATTATGGCCTCTGACCGTTGTGTTTTGACCGAATCGCCCGGCTACCCTTTGGGTTCCATGGCAAGTCCATTTGTCCATTATGTCGTTGACCAATTTAGGCTTGACTATTATGTCCATTATGGCCTCTGACCGTTGTGTTTTGACCGAATCACCCGGCTACCCTTTGTTAAACCAGATGAAGTTATGGCGTTGCTGTGATTAATGGAGCGTGAACCACTTAAGAATTGACTGTTAAGATTTAGTTTTTTATTGGTCGTTTGGGGATTGTACATTAACATGTACATAGTGAACATGTTCTCAGACAAATTTTAGGTGACTGGTAGATTTCAACCAATGTGTATGTGGATGGTACCCATAACTCGTTAGTTAATTTGCTAGTCAAGTTTCAATACATGTGAGAAAATGTTTTGTGTATTAAGTATATATACAGATATTGAAACGAGTATTTCAATTGTGTTGCATTTGCTCTTCACCTTTAAGCCAAAATTGGCAATAGTCATCGTCATAAATATTACAGGTTGGAAGGAATTAAGAAAGAGTTGTGTTAAGTCGTAAATTGAATTTGTATCCTATAAGTTTCAGTTCAAGTAAAGAGCTTAGGCAGTGCTCATGTTAATAGCTACCTCTACATGTTTTGTTTTGTCTGAATGTTTTCGTTGAAACACTCCACTTTCACTCAACTCAATATGCCCCTAGTGGAGTGGAGTGCTATTTATGTCAATAAGCTGCTCAGTTTAATAGTCTCATTAATTTTGTGGATCTAACATTTCAACCCCATTTCTTTAATATATTAAGTAAAAGTACTTGTTGTGTGGTACACGACTGTTTAATGCTGTGGTGTGATCTCTTGCTGGGGCTCATAGTAATAGTAATGTTAGTTGTACAATAGTTAACTTGTTGTTTGTTGGGGATTGGGGACCAGAGTAGTGTGTTCCGCTAAATGCGTAGGTTTACTTCTTAGGATTCCTCTGTTCTGTAGGCTGTGGGCTTATAAAATAAACTGCACCGTTTAGTAACGCTTCGTAATCGTGTTACTTAATATAGCTATACGTTATAAACGAAGCGACCAATACGGTTTATAAATAACATGGCTTTTGGTGTAGTACTATAATATTAACGATCAGAATTACAAATCTGGTATTTTTATTGGAACATAGTGGAACAGGGCAGGGGCTTATACATTTTATGTTCATAGTACATAGTGTAGCATGCACCATTTTATGCTCCAATGTCACTTCATACAATAGTGGTACACACAACATATTAATATGAAGATTTTGAGATGCAGATTGTTGGTTAGGTCGTTGGTACTTGCATGGTGGTGACGAAGATTGAAACGGTATGTGCTGTTTGTCTGTTGTGAAAAATATGAACGCTGTATTTGAAGTTGGCAAGTGTGAAAGATAAAGTCTGTGTGATTATGTGAGGCATTGTGGGTAATTTGTAGCCGTAATGAGTCCCAAATGTCGTCTCAGCAGCCACAGCCACTACAGATAACTCCGAATAAACCTTGGGTTGTGTCATCTGCTGTGTACACAAGTCACCACAGTCGCAGAGTCACTGCATGGTTTCAATGTTTTAATGTTATATTTACGATTGCTACTTGAAACTGAGATTGCTTTGTATAAAAATATTATGCTTTCAAACAAAATGTATACCTTAAGGTCAGATGGGCAAGTAAAGATTCTTTGTCGTATGCGATTCCAAGAAGTTAGATATTGTACATTCTGTTGATGAGTGTTTCGTCAATCTATACAAGGTCATCATCAGGGATCCTAAGATAGCCAAGCGTTATGAGCTGGTAAATGAGTTGATTATTATTTTAGTAATTAGTCTCTAAGACATAGGATTTAGGATTTTATTTTTATTTGATTGACATTATGTTTTTGGTCTAGGCTTTTCTCCTGGCGTCACAAGTTCATTACAAGTGGCTCAGAAAACAATTTATGTGGCTTTTGGGAATAAACTTGACATGTTGAAATGTATAGAAGGTTTTTTTGTGAAGAAAGGAGACAAGTATTCCAAGAAGCTTCACGACCTTTAAGACTGCCTGCATGTGAGGTTGGTTGTTGACTGAAAGCTATAAGCATCATGCTATCTAACCATTGCATTAGAAGACTTTGTTACAGTTACAAAACCTTGCAGTGTTAAAAGTTGCCTGGATCTTTAACAGGATGGAAGATCGGAAGAGTTTGTAGTTAAGGATTCTATCTGTTTTCGTATGTCAGTTCTCTTGAGTCACGATAAGATGGCTTCAGTTTCTACTTGCATTTCCTTGCTGCTTCCTACTGTTGGTACTATCTTAGTCGAAAGGAAACCTTTAAAACTCTGTCATTCATAATCATAATGTATAGAACATTTATACTCTTTTTAAACGCTTGTGTCAATGCTCGACTCGACACACATGCAAACTTTTTGAATCGTTTACTTGCGTTTCTTCGGATACTTACTAGGATGAACTTTCGTAGCATTCTTGATCGTGTAGCTGAATGTCAAGTGGATTTGTGAGATCATTAGATCTCTTTAGATTTGAAAAGTAAGGAATAGGTTTTGTAATTTTTATAATGATAACAATATGTAGCCGTAATTCGTTTTTATGAGCTTCACATTTTCTTTAAATGTGTTTTTTATGGTGCGAGACAAGGGAGGAAAAGGTCAAACATGTAGAAAAGAAGGAGCTTTCAGAAGTTGAAGGAATGGAAGATAGTATGTGTAGGATACTGGAAAGGTATGGGATATATGTATAGGTTATGCGTACAAAAAATGCAAGTCTATTTTGCTTGATGTGAATGAACACTTCTTAACTTACTTTTAAGCACGCACATGTGTTAGCAGCTAAAGCCATTCCAAATATTAGATGAAAATGTCAACTCAGCTTATAAATCTGCCACTTTCTCTTAATACGAAATATATTCACGGCAGTTCTGCAGGAGAACTTGTGATGATGGAGCTGTAAATCAATCTCATGTTTATAATACCTTGTTGTAAACTGATTTTTGCCTAATAGTTGGTATATTGGTTAGCTTACTCATGAAATGTTTTATTCACATATTTATTACCGCTATAATCTATAATACACAGTATGCTATGAAAATGTTTGCATTGGGCATTGGAGATTTCCGTGCACACTTTTTTACTTCTACCCGCAGTTTCACGTTGTCTTAACTTAAGGTAAAATGTAAAATCCATCAAACTGTTACTGAAGCATTGCACCGAACGGTCTGAAATGTTTTTTTAAATGCCACGTCAGCTGTTTCCTACTTGAATAACTGAGAAGTTTTACATTTTCTGTATACTAGATAGGTAGTGTAGAGATTTATACGCATAATTTCATAAGTCTAAAAAGTAAAAGATGCACTCATAGTAGTTTATGCCATACTTCATTTGGATTTCCTGTTGAGAGCTTTTTGATGATAAAAACATCAGTGAGTGTGTTCATCATTACTCAGCCATGGCCAGCATGCATCTATCTGTCGAGGTGTTTCAAATGACATTACTGCTTTTTCTTTAAGCGCGGATAATTAACTGGTATCCCGCCCAACCAAACGTAACTGAAAGCTGATAATCAAAGGAAATAGTGAATAGGTATGTCTACAAAATCATAATTTTTTAATATATTATTATGCTTTTACACTGATACGTCTGTTACAACGTATAAATGCATTTTTGGCTAGCAGCTGCTCTATTGAGATACAGATTCAATTCAACATTTAGACGGCTAATAAATTTAAATGAGCGATTAAGTTGGACATGGTCAATGCATTATTTCTGTGAGATATTTACTTATTCTAGGAACATATTATGTCTATCTCATTAGAGCATATTGATATCAAATGAAGTGGAAAGGGCGGTGGTGGTGTCAGCCAAGCAAATCTAAGTGTAGCGATCCCACCCGACCCTACACGAAGCTAATGTGGAGAGTCCCCTCTTAATGATGTGCAGTAAATCTCCTGGGGATTTACATGACATGACATGGCATACGCCAAATGTAAACAAAAACATGCTTCCATTGACAATGTGTAAGAAGTTAAAGACAGTGCCCTGCCCTTATGGGAAGTTTCTTCTAACACATTCAAAACTAAGAAAAGGTTGTTTGTTGAAATATGCGGAGTACATGAAGTACGTGTTTGTGCAGCAATGTGCACTGTAACTAAAGAGAATGAACAGCGCAACATAAGCTTCATTAGTCATACAGCATTAAACTCAATTCATGTCAATCGTAAGTGCTACTAAATATACGCTAAACCTCTTTTTCCTCCGCACACGTACGTCGTAAATTCAAGTATCACAGCCAAGTCAAGAGGATCAAATGTTTTTTTAATTGCATATATTCAAGTTTATAGATCTGTTTGACATAAAATTCTATTTATTTAAGAAGTAAAAGTAGCTGTAAACAGAATTGTATTGATATAATATGGTATTAACCAACATAACTCCAAAACTGTGTTATCCTGTTATCTGTAGGCTTCACCAATTCAACGTCAGATGTAAATCATCATTCTGCTCTCTTGATTCCATCTTGGCTGTTCATAATTTCTGGTAGATAGGCTAATCAAATCATACAGATTGATCATGTAATTTTTAGTTACAAATACAATAAGCCTTAGCCATAATATAGCGTTTCTGGAAGTTTTCTGTAATGTATAATTACGAATCGCACTTACACTTTGACAAGTCCATTTATTTACTAGGTTTCATAAATAACATCGATAAAAGCATATTATAATACTACATACTCAGTAACGTTTGTAATATGGTAAATACACTAATTGATAAAGCTCTGCTCTCATCGCACCGCCATATCCTTAGTTAAACCATAACACAGCACGGCAAATACACAAGGAAAACGAAACAGTTTCTAAATGCCAGAAGACATGCATCTCATTTGTATGGTATTAAGTATTTAGCAAATGACTGAAGTAGTTTCTTTACATTATCAGAATAGCTGCAGAAGGGACGTGGTTTTGTAAGCTATAATTTTAAGACTTCTGGCGTATCTGTATAATTTGCATGGTGTTTATTGCAGTAGTCTCAATATTTTTATTTCACATGTAACAACATGTTAAATATTTGTGTGGAAAACGTCATTGGAAGCAGACTATTGAGGAAAATGTTGTTAGGATAATATGCGTGAAATAAATATAAAAAAGCGTGAAACATTAAATCTGCAAAGCTTGAAAAAGTTTCATCACTGCGAAATTAACTTGCCTTGACATGACATTGGTTTGCAGTTGGCATGTATTGAAAGGAAACTGAGTTTTTGTGTAAATTGTTGAATTTTACTTGAGGAGAAATGTTCATACACTGCACAAATAACGAAGTTTATAACTACAGAATGCAGACAAGAGACAGTCAGCAGCAGTTTAGAAGAAATGTATATGCGTCTATTTAAATTCATAGGATAGGATGTTAGGATTTAGGAGGAAGAGCACAGTAAACAATAAAGTTTCTGTGTATCGTCTCCTGCCCATTGCCTGCCTCTACCTATGTAGATTCATGGAATGAGGAGGCTACACACAGAAGTCTCACATTGTTTGTGTACCAAGACCAAGTCAAAAGCAAATGTTTTGCTTTGCACACAAAGACTGAATTGAATTGCTCTCTTTCTCCATCATCGACCTCCAACTTCAAGATGACTTTTATCGGTGAGGAGGATATAATATACTCACCACCAAATCTCTATCTCTCTAATGTATTAGAGTAGTCATAATGTAATAGGGATGTTAGTCACCAAGTTCAATACGCGTAATTCTTCCCTTACATTATGTTGTTTTTGTGTAGAAGTGCAATAACGATCTTGAATGAACGACTGTGGTGGAATAGTTGCTGTGATCAGATGAGATGAAAATATGCGATGAATAAAAAATGACAACATCTTTCTTGTGCTTTAAACTTTAACTTAGTCTGTAGTGTAGTGCATAACTAAACTTATGCCGGACTGCAATGTGAGTAATGTGTGCGTTATGTTGTGCTGATACACAGTAGGCAGGGTAGAGATACACACGTGTGTAAAAAGCAGTGTGCTGCTGACAATAATCAGTTTGGTGTTTGGTTAAAGTGAAGCTCATATCTTTGGAGTAATGTAGTGTACACTGTACACTTCACAGGAACACTAAAGTCAAGGAAAGATGCATGTTTGCAGACAGACAGATCGCAGATCTATTCTTAGCCGAAAAGTAAATGTAAACTGTCTTTTAGTCTTAACTAATGTAAGCAAAGCTCCAAAGACATTACGACATGGAATGGAGTTAGTATAGAAAGCTATAGCTTCTTAAACGAGCACAGGAGGAACATCATCTATGGACACAACTTGCTTAAGTGCTGCTCAACGTTCCCTGCCCTGGTATTCTTCTGTGTTTATTTACCGCTTCTATGTGTGTAGGGCTTTAGTGGTAGTTTGTGTGCGTGTGTCTTTTGACTGTTTCATCCTTACTGAGAATGAGAAACGCAAAGGCTACGCTTCGACTATGTCTTGTGTCTGTCTTGTCTTAAGGAATAATAGCTAAGTACTAAGTACAAAGATACGAGAAAGAACCTCGGGTTTAGTTGTTAGTGGTGGCCGTAGGGTATGACAATGGATTCTTCACCTCTCTGTCTCCGAACTCACTACTCCTTTCTCTAATTCAATTCCCCACTCAAGTCAACAACAACCTAACCGAAGTTGACTTTTATTTCTTTGTCAATTCACTCACAGCCACTTTCTCAGCAATCCAGTCAACATTACGGGCATTTGATTGTGGAAAGAATTGGCATGCAATAATCCGGAGTGGAAGAGTCAGTGCAGTTGGCCATGAAATGCAAGAAGACCACCGTCATTGACACAAACACATTAAACAGAAATACTTAGTGCCCACGCACATCACACATGAGAACAGGGAAAGAAGGGAAAGGGAGGAGGATTGGGTAATTAGCAGAAAGAAAAGTTATCAGTGCATAATTAATTTATCTGAAGATCATCCTTCAGACACTCGTCTCTCATTCCCTTGCCGTGAGTGAGCATAAAAATTGTGTCAGTTCTTGCCTCATCCGCTCCAAACTAATTGTTAGCTCAGTCACTTCCACTCGTCTTATATTGGCATCCTTCTGTGTCAAGTCTATTTTTACAAAGACAATGCTAACTCCGATCGTTTGTTAGCTCAGTAAAGTGCACAAATGTCAAGATTGATTCAGAGTGATTCCTGTATTCGCATATTTTTTCATTCCCAGTGTAATGCTGTGGGGAACAAATCTTCTGACGGTTGGTTGGTGTAAAGAGAGAAATGAAGAGAGTTTCACGTGAGGAAGTTGAAGGTGCGACCCGATCTTCTTCTTGTAATCCCACTTCAGTTGACGTTTCCTTATCTGTGAATGTCGTGTGTACTAATGTCCCAGTTGTAGAATCTACCTAAATCATGTCTTGTCTTGTGCTGTGTGAATTCTGCAATGTTGTTGTCGTTTTGGTGGAACAATCCGTTGATTTGCAAGCTCAGACATAGACTCGTCATTAAAATTTGGCACTTGCAAATATGCTCAGATGTTTAATGTACTAGGTATTCGTGCTTGATGTCAAAAGTGGATACAGACGTTGTTAAAATAATATTTATGATTCTTCTGTCAATATCTTAATGATGTGCAGTGCTTGCTTCTATTGTGAGTAGATAAAAGCAACGAAGAAAATCCAGATGATGGATGGATGAGGATGAGACGATGAAAGGATATGAATTGTGAATTTATATACCTACTTCATATTCCTGCAGTAATATGTTTTGTAACACATTTGGCAACCCCATCATGTCACCGAATTTATGAGCTAATCAAATTCGGATGTATTAATCCCGCATTGGCATCATTTTTTTAAAAATAGTGAAGGTTCGTCTGTAAAATTGTATTTGGACAAAATGAGGAAAAGTGGGGTTGTAGTTACGGCTAAACCTACAAGTCCAAAATTCACTTTAGGCTTCGAGCCACTTGTTGTGGAAGAAGAAATCGACATTTCATCTAAACTGATACATGAGACTGATGAGGAGGTGGGTGCGAAGAAGCTGTTGGAAATCTCTGATGAAAATGAAATTAGGACATTAAGGGAGGAATCGGAATCAGGATCTGGGACGGAGGATGAAGAAGAGTCGGAAGAAGCAGGGGATGGCGAAGATGAAGCAGAAGATGTGTTGGGAGCTGAACAAGAAGAGTTGACTTATTCGGAGGAAGAAGAGTCGCAAGATATTTCTGAAGAGTATTCCTCAGATGGGAAAGAGGAGGAATCATCGGGATCATCCACTGTCGATTGCTGCCCGGAAGAGGCCGTGTGCTGTGAGAGGAAAGAAAAGTCATGTCATTCGAACGGAGGAGTTATAAATCGTAGGAATGAGAAGGAAAAATTTGGCAAGATGAGTTTGGGTGGACGGTTTGTTGGCAAGAGTGAGGAAGAGGATAAGTTGACGTTGGGAATGGGAAACGGTGCGGGTGAGAAAAACGTGAGTCACTCTCACTGCTTGCAGAAGATGCCCTCATTTGAATTCAAGTTCAAAAGCAATTCTGACGCGTCTGGGGATGGGCGAGTCAAAAGTTATTCTTTATACTTTATATGCACAATTATCTTTCAAGTTCATACGAACTCTAATCTCACTTTAGATGCTTTGCCAAATATTACGCTTTTCAATCATTATATTTGCAAGCTTTCACAATTCGCTATGCATGTGTGTGAATGTTTCACTGTGCTGTGCACTAGTTTTTTGCTCTTGCACTCTCAGTTCAATTAAAGCAATTCAATATCAATTTTAGCTCTACTTCATTGTTAAATTGGTGACTACAGCCCTATGTAAAATCAGATTGATATTGGTATAAAAGTAAAGTACATAATGACATTACAGAATAGGAAAATGGTCTATCTATTAAAAGTTGTCTCAAAAAATATATATTCGTGGTTCTGAAAAATGTTATGTCGTGCAATGTAAAAAAAGTGAATTTGTATTATTTTTGATATTTTTATTCTTTTACAACAATAGTTTACTATTTAAGTAAACTTTATTTCGGTACGTATTAATAAAGTGAATCTAGTCGGATCATTTATCAAGGCAGGCATTAGATCTTTAAGAACAAAATCATAATTTCCAAGTAGTAACTCCATAATTCCATTGTACATGAATATAATCGGAAGACAATTTTTTCCATTTTTTATTCAATTTCTTTAAAGAAGGTTTTGTAGCTACTTGTATACCTCATAAGTTCATGTTTTTGCATATGATATGTGCAAGGCAAGACAAAAACGATTTAGCAATTAGACTGAAAGTCAGTGACATGAGACTGTCGTTGTCATATTGTTGTTTGAATTGCAACCCATTGGAAAAACGACGAATGTCTCTTTCTGTCTGTCTGTCATTACAAATGGAATGTCTGTAGGTTCACTGAGTTTGTACTTCAGTTTTTAGGCTATTTTTAATGTCTATTTCAAACATGCGTTTCTCCTTCTCGGTTGATGGGATATTTTCCTAGGGTAAATATGTGTTTAAAATATATGTAGATAGTATATACTATACTACATAGCAGTAGTTAATACAGAGCTTCAATGGGATTCATTGTCTTTTGGCCAAAGCGGATACAGTGTGGCAAGATTGCAATGCAGTTTTGAAATGCTACTATATTTAATAAATAAATTTCAATCAGAAATTGGTAAACCCATATTGTAAATATTTAGCGATCTTTACTACATAATTCATCGCATTCTAATTATGGCCTACTGTTATTTTCTTTCTGTCTCAGCCACAATTAATTAGTCTTAGTTTATGTAAATTCGAACATTGTGTCATTCATTGAGAATTGGAAAACGGAATGAAAAATAGGAACTTCGTCTGGTGAACTATTATAGTGAGACAACATCTTGTTCTTAATTGTTTCAACTGACTATGAGACAAAGAATCAACAATGAATGGGTTGAAAAATAAGTACGTCGAGGGAACCAAAACATCTTCCCTGTCTCTCAGTGTCCTATCAGGACTATCAGACCTATTAGAGCAGAATTATGTCAAGAGTGAAGGATGTGATTGTACAGAATATAATGCATTGTAAAAAGCTGTTCATGCTGCACCTAGAAAAGAAGCTTTGAAATCGTAGCTGGTCCAAAGGAAAGCTCTCAGACATGTGTTGCTTTTTTATTGAATAAGACGTTTTCTTTCTGAATGAAATAAATGGTTGGTTGGAAAAACTTGTCGCACACCTTGGTTGTTGTGAAAAAGTGTCTTTCTTTTTAAACCTTGCTATCACAATCACTCTGTGTGGGTCGCAGTTTTTGAAGAAAATGTTTTCTTAGTTTGGTATTAGAACTAGGATTAACTAATTCTAAGTCAGCTTTAAGTATAAAGACATAGTTGTACTGTACATATATATACATACTAGAACACAATTGTCGCAGTGTTTCATGATTAGAGCTATATATGAGCTGCAACGCTGTAACGTTAGTTTGTTAGTCTCAAAGGTAAATGCTCCCGACTAAGTTAATTCATTCACTGCGAATGTTTTGGCCTTTGCCTGGCTTAAGATTGTGTTGCAAAGAACGAAAGGAATTGAAAGTGATTTATACTTTTGTCAAGAAGCCTTCTTCGGCTGACTTTGTCTTTGTCTTCTATCACATACATTTCATCAAGACGAAGAGCACAGTTTGGCCCTACACACACTACTACTCGTATTCTTCGCTGTAACAGACTTGCACATCCTCTCATAGACTGTATGGCATTAACAATGTTAACATTCCGACAGTCTAGTCTAGTGTTAAATTTCTTGCAGTAGTTCAACCTCAGGGGTATTTTGCTAGGGATTATTTCACTTGTTTTTATAGGAGAGGTACTTGACTGCTAATTTCGTCATAAAATAGAGCGGCTATTCTAATTTTGTCTTGGCTGAGTGTACAAAAATTGCAAATCACAATGCTTAGCTAATTACATATAAATTTTAACGATGCCGAGAAGCAGAATGGAAAGACATCGAGTATGCCACAATGAGTTTTTAAGTGGTATTAAAACGCATCTTGCGGATTTTAGTAATTGAATGTAAATGGATATTCTGCATTAGTGAATTACGTCAGGCATGACCCTTATCGCTATTCCTTGTATGTGACACAAGTGCCTGTACAAGAACTTATTTCTATAGCACACACCACACCTACTTACTTCAACTATTTTTCTGTTTCAAGCTTAACTTAGCATGAATAAGCGGATGGATGGGCGCATCTGATTCACAAGATTCAATTGGATTTACTGTCTCTTTTTCTCACAGACTGAATACTAGGATAATGGATACAATGTGACATTCGATATAGTACATACATTACATAACGCACCGACTCTAACTGAACGTGTAATAAAATCCCTTATATATTTCGATTGTAAACCGAGTCAGACGTCGGTGTACGTAGCACAATGCATTATTCTAGTATTATGTAGCACAAGAAATATATTGGCAAGGGCGGATGATTGTCCTTTGCTGTGTATTTAAACGTTTAAGCTGCTGTTGCATTGTAGTTGTAAATTCTGCGTTGTAAGTCAAGTCGAGTCTTTCATGTATTACGTGGATACTGGAAACGGTTAAACTTAAACAGACTTGAAGTGAAATTGAATTTCTTGATTGCTATTCCTGTCGTTTTATCTCAAGTGTAGTTGAGTGAATCTTGCGTGTAGAAAGATTTTTCCAGATAGCGATGTGATATATGTGCACTGCCTGTGTGCTACACATGCGTTTAACTTTATAGTGTACAGCACTACTGCATGAGTAGTAAAAATATTCAAAATAAAAAACATGCCTATAGTACCAAGTACATTATAATCAGGCTGTACAGATATACTATTCTGTGTAGTATAGGTAGGACTGGGGCTGTGCAGTGATTTTTAGTTATATAGACTGAGTATACACTTAAGAGATTATTCACGAGCACAGAAATCTACTTTTAGTTCTGTTTAAGCGTCTCGTCGAAAAGTTTGGCAATGGCATCTCTATAAACTTGACTTGGTGTCCCGGCCTGCATTTCCATCGTATCTAAAGGCTAAAGGTAGCACACACATGCAAATCACAGCTTCACACACGTTCACATCCCTACACACTTCACACACTAATATTATCGTCCTATGTATGATTTTAACATGCATGTATACAGATTACAGATGCTGTTTATTACGGTATACACATACATGCATCTACTCATGCAATGGTGTTGGTGTGTTTTGTATCACTTTGCTTTTACCTATATAGCCAGCTTCATGTCCTCCAATTCTTAGATAATTTTTATTATCTTTTCCTTGGACGTTTGACTACGAATTTCTGTTATCTGCGTACTGTTAAATCTACTCTGAGGGAGTATATGGATGTAGTGTATTTATTTATGCAGATGGACAAGGAATCTTGAAAACTGCACTATATATAGAATGTGCACGAGTTAAGATAATGAAAGTACAACAAATGAAATGAGAATGTGGATTAGTGTGAGAGTACTATAGCGAAAGACTAGGCATGCTTGGCAAAAGGTGGCTGGAGTGCAGAGTGTGTGGAATAGCTGTGTCTCTATCAAGTGACAAGTCACAGTGTGTAAATGCAGATATATTTATATGTATTGCATAAAGGTGAGGGCTGCGGGATGCATGTAGTGTGTATTCCGTGTATTAACTTCAACTACATGGGACTAATGTGACTATGTGACATAGAGAATACAACAGAGTTCGGTTCGGATTTACAACTTGACTTCCTTATATCTTCAACAGTGTATTCAATTCACATTCACATGAATGGCTATGCTTTGTGCATGCATGTGTTGTGTCTTGTGGGTTTGGCAGAAAGCCGGGCATTTTGTGATGTGATTTGGCAAAGAAAACAAAGCCAGAGATCAAGATGAGCTTTGGCTTTCTCTTCCCCACTTTTTCATCGTCTTCATCTGCCTCCCTTCGTTCGTAGGTTGTTTGTAAGTTGTGAGAGTTGTGACTGTGAGTGTGAGTCTGTTCGGTCTCAGCTTCTGTGGCAATGCACTCCTGTATTCGCATCTCTCATCCACCAACATAGCTTTTCGGTGCGGAGGAGCTGTTTGTTTGCCTGTTGCTTATTTATCTCTCCATCGTGCCCTCCAACTTGTCTGCTTTTCTCTCCCAAACTTAATTCCGTGGAGACTTGCAACTTTAAACACTTGGGAAAACTTGACGTTGAATTCCCTTCAAATATTCTTTCGTTTCACCGCATCCCTTTCCAACAAGTCCTCCACGACATGGTTTCCTTTCTCTCAGTAGACTCGTCGCAAAGCTTACAGCAACAGTTGTATATGATACGGTGCAATCGCTCATAATGTCCGTTTTGGGCATTTGCAATTGCAAATTCTATTCCCGAGATGCTCTCGTGATCCGCAAAAGTTGAAAGTTCGAGGCGTGTGTGTGTGACTTGGCCAAATTTGCCAATTTATTGTTAGTGCAAAATTGGCTGAGGTTTCTGTCGTGTCGCTTCACATCACATTACGTCAATGCAATAGTTAAATACACAGCCCACATTCTTGGGAAATCTACAAGGCTGTCTGTTATTGTGATTGTGCAGTGTCTATCAGTTATAGCGTTGCTCTTAATTTTAACTTGTCTTCCACGCTTCTTTATTATCCTCAAACAAAATCAATTTTCCACTTCAAATCCAGGATGGAGAGCTGAAGCCAAGCGTTTCTTCGAAACAGTTCACACATGGTTTTTGTTTAAAAAGAGTTGGCTTAATTTATTTCAGCCAAACCCCCAAATAAATTATTATAGTTACTAATAAGTTATTTTCTGACTGAGTCAGTGTGGAAAGGAAAGGATGTGTGCTATGCTGTTTATGCATTTCTAATTTATTGGAGCTGATTTACATCTTTATTTATTTGCAGTTTATTGCTTTGAATAGCTTGTGTAGAGTAGAGACTGTTTGTCTAAGTGAAACTTTGCTTGTCACGGCAGGTTAACGCATATTGTCGTGAGAATGATGAAGCTACATATTTATGAATTAGACGCAGCGTCGTTAACGTGATAGTAATTTCTAAGTTGGTTGTGTTGTGTTGATTGGATTTCCTCAGTGGTGTCAGTTTGCAAGAGTGGGATCAAGCCCATGGCTTCTGCCTCTCCTATTCCGATTTCATCTGGTGGAACATCTTCATCCAATTCTTCCAACTCACCTTTGACCTCCCCGCAGTTAACAGAGTCGCATCATTTGCAATTGCCTGGAAAAAGCCATAAAGCGGGACAGGATGTCATAAACCAAAATAATGTGAATGTAAACAGTGGACTCACTAAGCCCACGCTTCCGTCGAAAGTAAAGGCCGTGTTATTAGGAGGTTGTGGGACAAAGCTCACGAATAATATTGTCGCAGAAACGACTGCGACGTCTGTTGGGAATGGAAATGCAAATAATACCAACACGTCTGCCACGGGGTTGCCTCCCATTCCACCGTCACAGAATATTAATATCCCGACAAACGATCATCATCAGCAACAACCGCAATCCGTGCAACAGCCTCCGCCTACCAAACCAACCCGAGTGTCTTTGACCGTTCATCCCAAATCCTCAACTCCTCGAATCAAATCTCCTTCACGAACTGCGGTAGATGAATTTCCGTTGTGTTCTCCGCCACTGTCGAGTAAATCCACCGGGAAAAAGAAATTGGGTGGCAAAAGATACGCTTCGTCCCTCCCTGACCAAGAACGCAACTTGGCCGGTTCACCGTTACTGAATTTCGATTTGAATTCCTACCTGTGTCACCAACAAAAGCACGGGCACCATCATAACCAGGGTGCGGGACAGCCACATGCATCTTCTTCGGCATTTCGGGGACATCCCCGACCCACGAAACATTGCAAAAGCAAACATCTGTGGGCAAGAGCTTCTCTGGAAAGAGATGTGTTCACAAACGCATCCATTTCTCCTTCCGCCTCCATTGGCAATTGCAACAACAGTCACTCCAGTTTTAGTCATGCGAGCTCCAACTCTTCCAGCAATAGACATTCTTCCTACCACCCGACAAATAATTTCGGAATGGGAGGACTCTCCGCTTCTGGTGCCGGGGGTGGCAGTAGTTTGAGCAACAGTGCGGAAGCTGCCGCTGCCAGTGTCACGGCTGCAGAGGCAGCGGCGGCTGCTGCGGCAGCAGCTTACAATGCACACATGTTTTTCAGTCGACCCACAAGTCCCCTCTTTCTGGACTCGGCTAGTTACTGCGGTGCGGGTGAAATTGGTGGCAGTGGAGCACCACAGTTTTGTATGGGTTGTGCCGCTAAAACTTTTCCCAGAGTTAATGCCAGTAGTTCTCGTTCTGCCACTTATGGCTTGTGTCATTGTTGCCATCATCATGCGACTGGAAGTGGAGGGATGTTAGGGGTAAGTCTCAAAACATCTTGCAGGGGTGTTGCCTCTTTGCGTGTTACCTTCACGGGTATTTTGACTGTAGGGAGTACATAATGCATAGTAATTGCGCGTTATAATACATGTGGTGCGCGGTTTGATAGCAGACTAAATAAAACGATCGTGAGGGGACAAGTTTTGGTTTGTTGAACTGTTTTGAAGAAAAAGTCTAAAAAAGTTGTTCATTTTTATTTTACAGGGTTCCCTAGTAGGCCTTGATTATGAGGACCGTTTACTACGTCTGGAGTCTGATAAGGACACCCTTCACCTCCAGGTGTCTGTCTTGTCGGACCAAATCGAAGCACAAACAAATAAAATTCAAGATTTGGAAAAATTACTTGAAGACAAAAGAAATGTTCTTGAAACAACGGAAGATCAACTTCAGCGGGTAACTTCTGTAATTCCCAATAATCATTACTGTCCCTCTTATTCCTGTGTAAGTGCATTAGTATTTCTTTGCTGGAGGGTGTCGGGTTAGATATAGACGTTCTTGTAGTGCATCTTTTTGTTCATAATATTTTGCGTTGTTTAATTTCTGTGCATTTCAGCTTCAGTTATCTTCCGCCATTGCACGATGATTTTTGTATTAATGCTTAGATATTTTTTCAGGAACTCCTCACCCGCTCTTCCCTCGAAACTCAGAAGCTGGAACTAATGACGGAGATTTCAAGCCTAAGACTGAAACATGCATCTTTAGAAAGAGAAAATATTGAGCTTAAGGATCGATTTGGTGGTAAATCAACGAATGACTTAACATACATTGACGGCGGTGGCAGGATTTGGGATAAGCCTCCTTTAGGACCCTCCGGTCGGGCCTCCCCGGGACAGAGCGGAATAATTGACTCTTCAACTAGTCGTGGAAGATTAGGAAGTAATTCCAGCGACAACGGGCAGCTTACAATGGGCCAACAGCCTCCTACACGTGTTCGCGTAAGAAATTAACAAAAACTAGTTATTTTCTCATAAGCAAAACAATTCGAAACATTCGGTTGCTTGGAACATAAAAAGAAAGAAAGGATTCGCAGGAATCAAAAACAATTGAATGAATTTATGAGAGTCGTGACACAATGTGTTTATATTTTGTTACTGAAATTGAAAACAGACTCCACCTGCAAATGCTTATCGTCGTATCGATCAGTCGGCCTTTGGCACTTTGCCCAGACGCTCTCCACATTCGTCACAGCTGACAACATTCAACGGTGGGATTTCTGGACATTCTCCTGAGGGGCAGCATAAATCTTCAAAAAGCAACTCTCTCTCCAGCGGAAACATCAACGTCGTGTCGAACTTCTCCAGTCTCACAAATGGTAGTCTTCATCATCACAGTACTAATGCAAACAGCCTTCCATTCCAACAACAATTTCTCCTCCAACATCAACAAATCCAAAAGATTCCCTCGAGCTTCTATCCACAAAAGGCTTCGGGGCAACAGACGGGTGTTGGTGTTGTTGGCGGTGGTGCGTCTAGTGTTGGTGTTGCTTACCCTCCCTATGGGGCTTATGGTTATTCTTCTTCTACTACTACCACCGCAGATATTAATCCCAATTCGGGCAATCGTAGCACTTCTGCTCCGAATTTAGGTTTGCCTTTGCTTTTGATTTCAATTTGCTATCAATCTACTTGTCTCATTTTATCAACGGTAACTTCATTTTTTACCTACTGTGTATTGTGTATATGAACTTGTTTTTATGTTCTAATTTCTTGTGTTACTGTCGCTTTTTATTATTTTTTTCCTTTTTGGTTGGGGAAATTATTTGTATAAAACCCATTGTTAGCAGACCGTTTTATTATTTGTGGTGATAAATGTGTAACAAAGGTATGTAGATGTACTAACAGCGGTATGATTGTATTTATGTAATTTATGGTTTTATAATTTTGCTGAAGTATTAGTTATTATTACATTAATATTAACCACTAGAAATTATACAGAACAAAATTATTGATTTGGTTTGTTTGGTTTTTTATTTTCGCTGCAGCTGAATTTGATTTTTTAGTCGACATTATTGTATCATCACATATTTCTTCCCCCTCTTTATTTCCAAGCACAATTAATTTTCACTACCTTGAACAAGAACAATACATTTGAAAACATAATAATTTTTTCCAACAAGTACCTACTTTAATTTAAATTGAAGAAAAAGCAATCCATTGCTTAATTGTATGTATTTGATGAAAATAGCTGCTGTTGAAAGAGATGACTGGGAAAGACGTAATCAAGGTTCAAATGGCGGAAATATCGTAAATTCCAAAAAATCGCCCAGTGGAGGTCACAAATCTAGAGGAATAATGAGAATCCTAGGAAAACTTCGAAGAAGCAATTCTGGAGGACTGGATAATGAAATTGCTCCAGAAAGCGGAGGTCCTTTCACTCGAGGAGGTCTGAGAGCAACTGCTGCACCCAGACTGGGTTGGATGAGGGAACCCAGCCCTTTAAGAAAGTCAGTATTCTTTTTCCAAATATTAGTATTCGGTCACATGTCATTTGTAATTATTTTGATTGTTTTGCTGTGACAGACCTGAAGGTCCGATAAGTGCATGGGATTCAGAAGGAGTTGTAATGTGGCTAAATTATCTGGGACTGGGAATGTATGCTGGAGAAGTTAAACGCTGGGTCAAAACTGGGCAGCAAATGCTAGATGCAAGCGTACATGAACTTGAAAAGGAATTAGGAATAAAAGTAAGCTCTCCCATAATTTGTTCACAACGCATTAAAAAGAATTAATAATAATATTAATAATTTTTGTATTGCAGAATCAGCTTCATCGCAAAAAGTTAAGTCTGGCTGTTCATTATTTGAAGAATCCCGACGAAGAAGACAATGCCGGAAAGTTGGACTACCATTGGGTGATCCGTTGGTTGGATGACGTAGGTCTCCCACAGTACAAAGAGTCTTTTGGAGAAGCGAGAATTGACGGCAGAATTCTGAGTCATTTAACGACAGAAGACTTGCTTACTTTGAAAGTGACCAGTGTACTTCATCATGCCAGTATCAAAAGAGGAATACAGTTGTTGAGAATTCACAAATTTCACCCAGGCTGCTTGTGTAGACGGGGAGGTCCCAATCCGGGATCTGTGAATGGAAATACTAATGGATCTAATGGGAACAATAATGGAAGCAGCACTGAATCTGGTTCTGGCAGTTTGTGGGGTCCAAAACATGTTGCCACTTGGACCAACCATCGGGTCATGGAGTGGCTGAAGGCTATAGATCTCGCCGAATACGCTCCTAATCTCAGAGGCTCTGGTAATAACTACATTACACTTCAATTTTCTTTAATATTATTATTAGAGCTGTCTGTTTTGATAAACAAAATTGTGAACATTATTTTTTTGCAGGTGTTCATGGAGCATTAGTAATTCTAGAATCACGCTTTAATGCAGAGCTATTGGCAACTTTGTTGGCCATTCCAGGCAACAAAACTTTGCTTAGAAGGCATTTAAGCTTGCAATTCAACGAATTAGTAGGCAGACATATTGTTCAAGAGAAGCGATTGGTGGAAATCGCTCCGGATTTTGTTCCTATTCATCCAACTACCAAAGTTAAGGTACTGACGAATTACTAAGATTCTCATGGTAGCGTCCTGCATCTATCAATCACTTACATTTATTCATTCTATTTAGAGTTGATTATAATATTGTTAAATGTTTTGTAACTTGAATTATTTGTAGACAGCTAAAAAGTCTCAGTTTCCTCTTCGAAAGAAGAGACTCAGCACTGAAATGACTGACGAGTTGCTTTGTCCAGTAGATCTGAACGTTTATCCTTTCAATTCCGATTCTATGGGACAGGTACAATTAAAATCAACAAATCTCTATCCTTTATAAAATCATTCGTTTCTTGTTTTAATAATGAAGTATTTTTGTTCATACTTTAATCAAGATTTCTGTGAATGAAAATTCTGTGGATGGACCAGCGAAAGGAGAAGGAAAAGTCAGTAACATTTGACCTCACATTTTAGAACAGTTTTCTTCTCGTCGCATCTAAACTAGTGCTATATAGATTATGTATGGAGTTAGGATTACTACGTTTCTGTTGGATGACCAGCACTTGACTAACACTCTTCATCATTCAGTTACAGCAGCGCAGAAAAATTGAAAATATTTACATTAACAGATTATACAAATTATGCATTACGAGTTTTTTGTGTTTTTGAAACTAACAATAATAGAAACTGGGAGTACAGAGAACTGTAACTTTAGAGTTTAGAGTCTCCGTATACATAGAGTAATGGTAATTTATAATCAAAGAATATATATACAAGAATATGTATTCTTGGATTTATAATAATAACGTAATGAAATTATGTCTTACTGCTAGTGTGTGTGTATGTACTATGAACAAATAAGCCAAAGTTATGCTGCACTTTATGCAGTAAAATAACTACTAGTAGCAAAGTAAAGTAAACGCATACCTCTATATTTATACCTATATATTTATAGTACTTCTAAAGGTAGCTGTGTACAATGAGTAAGCACAACACATTTAAAATTGAGTATACTTTATAAATAAATGGAGGACGAAAAATAATTTTTTACAATTATTGTGCGAATTGTGTCATCTGCAATATTGAGTGCCTTGAAGAAATTCACGTTATTATAATGTAATGTGTATACGTAACAATGAAATTGATGAGATTATCCTTCACGTTAACGTGCCACGTTCAACGGTGAAAGAATGCCTTATGAAATCTGTAATAGTGCTAATACTAATTACAATAGAAAATACTACTTCGAAGTTCAAAGCGAAACATATTTATAAATTTACAAATCGACATTAGCCAAAAAGAAGCCAGATGGACAGTAAAACGTTTTGGAATTAAGTGGCATGTAAATGTCAGTAGTCATTTAGTTGTATGATTTAATGTTGCTTGTCAGTGTGTCTGTCTATTGTATGTATCTCTTGTAGTTTCACTTGCGTGTGAAGTAAGTAAATGTTTGTACTACAACTTTTGTAAAGAATTATGGCAAAATCAAAGTTTTTTGCGTTCAGAATAATGAAATGATTCTATAAAACTATCCCATGTTCGCAATCAAGATGATAAAATTGTGTGAATGTATTCTGGATTCTCATGTAAGTACATGATGGTTTACAAGTCCAAAATATTTGTCAGTGTGGTATCGAATCAGGGACTAGATTTTCTAATCACAATAAATTGTTTTCCATTGCAATGAAAAGATAATGTGCTTGCAGAAGATACTTTTGTGTTACGTTGAATCTAAATTACTTGAATATTTGTATTGTAGGTATAAAGTAGTTGCAGGTTTATATATGTTAAGACTCTGAACGAAAACAATGTTTGATCAATGTAAAAAAGGGACTTGGAAAATAAATCATTTCATCTATATTTGCTTTTATTATTTGACTATCAGCTCTTCGCAATGCTCGTTCTTTTTGCACCATCTTCTTTTGTTTCATGCTGAGTTTCGACAATATTTGTGTCTGCCTTAGTTAACTCATTTTCTATCCTAATTTGAGGAGATTCATCGAGGTTATCTTCATAATTGTCGTTTTCTCCTTCGAATACAGAATAAGACGGTCTAGGTGGAGTTTTGTATCGTTCTATGTATAGCCTTCTCTCTAGTCGTCCTTTGTAATGTGTTAAATACTGGTAAATAAAATAACAAATATTAAGAACCCAGGTAAAGATTTTGTTTGGGTATTTCGGGGTGTAAAGTATCAAAAATTAATGTTAGTTATATGTATCTGTGTTGAGATCTAAATAACACTTACCACTAAAAGCATTGTACTTAGAAGTAAGCCTTTAACATTAAGCGTTAGTTCATTATTCCAATGGATTCCATAAAAAGGTTGAAAAGAATACGTTTGCATTTGCTTTTCATACCAGATGGTGGAAATGAGCCCCATGTCGTGCTGAGTGCTGACCACCTTAATCTGCACAAGGTTTTCATTGTCGTAATTTTAGTTTGTGAACAGTTGTATATCCGTATTCAGGGGGTCGTCAAGGGGGCAATTGTCTCCCTTGAAATCCCAAAAAAGAGGTTATTTCAAAGGGCAAAATAACCTCTGTTTTGGGCATTTTGCCCTCCCCAATATCGATTTCTGGATACGGCGGTGAACAATTGGTTAATGTTTGGCAAGAGACTTACAATAAATTCAAATGCAGTATCTGAGTGATCCCAAAAGCTTTTGAAGCCTCTATTGCAGCACCTCACTTCCATGAAATCATGTTGATCAGCGTTTCTTATCCAATATGAAGGCGTTTTACATTTACAACCACACGATTGTCGAATGGAGCCAATGAAATTTTTGGGAGGACTGTAAACATCAACTAGCTACAAATTAGAATAAAATGATAATTTTTATGTCTCCTACAGTATTAGTATATTTAGCTGTTGGATGGAGCACCTGTTTTCCAGTGAGGGTAAACCTTTTGACCATTCGTAGAACTTCGTTACCCTCCGCATCCAAGATGTCGTACTTAAATCTTCGTAAACTATCTCTTGTAAAAAATTGATAATCTCGAATGTGATAAATTGTTTTCCCATGAATATCTTGAAAGAAATACCTGTGCATTTTTCGATCGCAGAATACCACTGGAAATTAAGTTTGAAAATAATATTATATTAATGTTATTACCATTCATTCATACATAATATGAAAAACGAGTCTTGCATTCGCAGCAATAATTGTATGTAATAAATATTTAGTGATTCAAAAGTAGCAATCCAAAATTGGAATGGAGGGTTGAATTTTTTTTATTCTACTTCGGAATCGATAAATAGCAATTTGTAACAAAGTAACAATCATTCATACCTCATAGCCACCGAATGTCTTACACTTATATGTTTCATACATAGCCGTATTCAGAAGGTGGGCAAGCGCCAATTGCCTCCCCTGATTTCACAAAAAAGAGGTTATTTTACCCATTCAGGGCAAAATGACCTATTTTTTTGGTATTTTGCCCTTCCCGAAATATATTTGCACTTTCCAAAATTGATTTCTGGATACGGCCATGATGGTTTGGTCTGTTTTAAATAGAATTTCACAATAACTTAATTGTGTGTGCCTGGGTCTTACAGAATCCTTCATAGATAATTTCATCGTGTTTCAGATAAAGTCTTTCAACTCCCAAAAGAGCTTTGAGGATATGGCCGTTGTCCAGAATCTGCCTATCTCCCTCCAACGATAGCTGAGATCCTTTAAAAAAATCCTGTTATGAATAACATTATAACTGTAACACGCACTATGAGCCATTTGCTTTCAAAAAATAAACTTTTATTCAATTTACTGGTGATCATTCTGGCTCTGTCTTCCGAATGGATTTCAACATCGTCAATGTGATATTTGTGTCCTAAGAACATGACGTGATGTTTTTTTTTCTGCGAACCTTTTGCAGACACTCTGTGAGCAATCCGTTTAAAATCTGCAGGATGCTCAACAACTTCATGCGCCAATTCAGGATCATGAGAAATCTGTTTTCCAAAGTTTGGATGTTTAAAAACATAAGTGATTAAATCTGGATTATCGTCCAAAGCCTCTCCGATATCTTCGACGTGTTTTAAATCCTTGACTAGACTTTTATTTCCAACTAGCACTTGCTCCCAATATGGCGGTGGTTGTGGACCGACGTCGTCTTCGTCCTCGTCCTCCTCCTCATCAGAGTCATCATCCCCGTAGACACCCTGTGTGGAGAAATGTGTAGTTTTGACACGCCTTAACCCAAATCTGGAAACAACTGCAGTGGATTTTTTGGGGATTCTTTCATCATTCGACCCTTCGATTATTTTTACTTTATGTTTTGTGCTGTGGTATACTTCTGCTATCTGAGTCTCAGCCTGCGGAGGCTTGGTGTTGGGATTTGTGTTTCTTCTTCCACCTTGTTTCTTTGCAGCAGGTTTATTAAGATGCTCTCGTTTCTTAATCTTTTTCCTTACCGGGTCTTTATGATGCTCCATATTCGATAGTGAACAACACAAAACACTTATTTATAGGTACATTTTTACTGTTCGGATGGCTATTGAATTTATAATGATGTTGAGATGCAGGGATTTGCCAGCTTTTCCCTAGCAAGGTAGCTATAGATACCCTTCTTCCATTTCTATCAAACACATTGTTGTCTGCGTCTGTTATTGTGTTCACGGGGACTTGAAATGCAAATCGACTTCACATGGCCCACACAACAGCTATAAAAAATCGCGTCTAAATCTTTGATGTTTTTGAAGTACCCATTTTTCCAATCGGAGACCTAACACTTAAAGCAATGATGATTGCAAGAGAACCTTTTAAATGGGAATGAAACAGCGAACATGATGCTGAAAAAATTGGTGTTAAAGATCTTGGTATTAAAAAATGTAATAAAAATGTGCGGTAAGATAAGACCGCCCTTACACAACATGTTAAAGATATGATTAACCCGACAAATTAATGATATCCTTTCCAAGGCCGTATTTAGGATTCCATTTCGGGAGGGAAAAAAACCAATATAGAGTTAAACAAACGTCCATTATCGCGCGTAGTGCGAAAAATGCCGAAATCATCCTAAAATGCATCAAAACTGGGCCTCTAAACCTGCATCAAAATTGTTTTCAATTTTTGCACGTTTTTTTGGTCAAAATATCCTATTTTTTCTGATTTTGGGGTGGGTAATTGCCCCCTTTGTCCCCCTAAATACAGCCTTGATCTTTTCCATGAATTTCTAAATTATATTCTCAAGTCAACATGTAGTCCAAAATAACTACAGATACTTACGACATATCGTATCTCAATTGTCAAGCTTATAATATAAAATCCAATGAGAAAAGTAATATAAATTGATACAAGAAAACATGCATGGAAATGTTTGCATCATTTCTTGTTTACAGTTAATTCTAATATGCATGATAATACGTGATTCATATCGTGATCATGATCGTGGAATAATAATGCATACATCTTTAGCTAATGTTACACATAAATAAAAAGTTTACTGCCTGATTACTGTACATTGTACAGTAATGTGTGCTTAAGTATGTTAGTAATTAAAGTGTTAAATAAAATAGTACTAATGGGGATCGTTTATAGCCTTTATTGAGTATTAATTATAGCAGGGTACTCTTGAATAAAGAAATTGGTTGCGTGTGTATTAGTTGTTGACTGTGACTATGAATGAGTTGAGAAATCAAACAAGAGCCGCAGCCAGGTGCAGGTGTGCTGCTGGTTGTAGTTTAGTTGTGTATGTATATAATAGTGGGATTGCAATATGTAAGCTAAAAGTAGAGGAAAGGTTGAGTGAACTGCAACTGAAATAGGAAAGCCAAGAGTCAAGCAAGACTTGAGTAAAAACAAGAATGAGGATGAGATATGCATTTATGTACACATAATATGTATCGATAGGCACATTCACATTTTTATTTGCAGAATTCGCATCCCAGACATGAGCTGCACTTAAACCGTCTAAACATTTCCACACTCACAATTACAAACCGAGCAAAGAACAACGACAATACGAGGAAAGAAGATAGAGAGTGGATAGGAAGAGGGAAGCCATGCAAATCCGTAACTCAAAGGGCAAGAGGCAAAGCTGAATCACATCATCTGCACGATAAATCACCTTAGATCTTGTGTATTGTCAAATGTGAAGCCTAACAAGTTCTCCTTCCTTCTCAAACTACAACAACGTAGCTATACACACTGCACTGACTGAACAACACTATTTGTATTTTGTATATCCACACAATCCAGCATCCACTCTGTGTATTGCATATACATCAGATGCAGTAGGTATATTTACAAAGAACACAATAAATAAATAACCTATCCATGCACCTTAATACCTTCAATTTTGACTGAAATAGAGTTATTTTACGCAAATTAAAGAACAGCCTACACACAAACCAATTCCCATGAATGTATTCATAAAAATATAGGTACTTTGTATGAATCCAATAATTGAGTTGCTCAATTTAGCTGCGAATTATCCATTTACAATGCCTGAAACTTGATTAAAATCATAGTTCTATTTCTGAACATATCCAGAGTCCACACAGTCATCTCTTAAATAATTTTAACACGATGTTATTTTCTATAGTGTATAGAGCAACAATTAACAATCTCGCTTTGCCAGATAATCATAACGTAACAACAGTAACATTAATTCTCACTAACGATTGAAGTATGAAAGTGTCGGAATTGAAAATCATCTTTTGAAACTGAGCCAATTCAAATCAATCTTATGCATTTTGTTTTTTCTGACGACTAATTTAGCCTGGAGCAGGAGTACTTGTTTTGGTGAAGTATATTTTTGTGTTTTGCAACAAATGAATTGTCTATGCAACGACAGTCCATTTGTGAATGAAAGAATACTGTAACTGCAACCTACAGATTTGCACTGAATCATGCATTACACTAAGGAGTGCAACAGTAGTGTAGTTGCCTTCTTTAAAGCGAAATGTACAGCTCATCTCTCTTTTATTTGAAATAAGGCAAATTGCATATATGTAGGATATTTATTTGTTTAAGTATAAACTATAATACAAGGCATGCATTGCATTAGGTGAGTGTGTTTTAGCTTTGTTAATCCCTGTTCGTGCACTTTAGAACTGAACTGCAAATGAAGCAGGTCAACCTGAGCTTAACTCAAACGACAAATTTAATGAGAGTTGGCGACAATTGTGACAAAATCTGCATATATTGGTCAGTCCTGACACGAAAAAACAATTAAGTTTGTAGCAAGGAACGGCATTATTGTCAACTTGTTTTATAATTCGTGAGATACAACTACCAAACATTCTCAATAATTCTGAAACAAATTCAGTTCAAATGTAATGCAACAGAATAAAACACAAACTACCTGATACCTCTGTCCAAACGTCACAAGAAATGTACTTTACCAGATGTGTCGGAATAATGAAATACTGCAATTATACAGTTGTATCTACCTTGCCTACTTACATACTGTCATACTATTATGCGTAGATATAGGTATCAGGTATGTATTTACTTAGCAAGAAAAAATTGTCTTCTTTAAAAAGGAAACATTCCATTGAGTTCACTCAAATTATGCAAATGTAACATAAGAATCTTTATTTACATTCGAATGTCTGACAGAATGGAGCTTCTTCATGATTTATAAAAATCCATTTTTTCAACTCGTGTGACTGCGTAGTGTACTGCGTGTACCCAGTCTGTTCATATCCACTATACTCACAAAGCAAAAAAGTTTCTCCATCTGTGGCCACTTATATTATAAATAAAATAAGTACTACAGTATGATGGCTCATTGTCCATAATAATATTATTTCCTTCAGTCCAGCAGTTAGGACGTTTGTAGTTGCATTCATCCAGAACAACTGGGAGTGCGAGTGTTTCGCTAACCTTATTTAACTCATTTAATGAGAAGACATACCAAGGGAAGTTTAGGCAAGCCTGCTATTATTATTGTTGTGTACGAATGTACTTGTAATATATGTACGTATGTCTGAATGTAATAATATGAGTATTGTATGTAAGAAAGAGCTGAGGATTGGATTGTCAACAGGCCAGGGCAGCGTTGAACGACAGTGCAAGTTTATCAAGTCCATTCCACGCTCCACATTCTACGACAAGACAACTCGCATTCACATTTTCACATCCAAGTCCAGTCAGAGTCTCAGAGTGCCAGTCCAAATGTTTCATTCCAAAAGGAATACTTTGCTAACTAAAGTAAACCTGTTTTTCGTTTCTACTGTTTTTCAATTCGCTTCTCGTCCCGTGTTTCTGTCTCTTCCAATTCAATTCACTCCACTCTCTAAGCCTCGTCCTCGTCCAACATTAAATATTATCGCTTCATATTGTTTTACCAGTCCCTCTCTGTTTCTATCTCACCCAGCTATAACACACATCCTATGATATACTCGTCTAATCTCCAACTAACATATTACATGTGCATGTGTGTGTGTGTGTTATATCTCCCTGACAAGTACATATCCTACTCATCATAATGGGCAGAAATGTATACACCTTGTTCTTAACGCGTAGACCTATAGCAGTAACAGAGTCGACGTGACATTCGTTTTTGTTTCCCATTCTTTTCCTTTTCAGGGCTACATTTTGCCCAGTACCCTACGCAGCACTATGAGCACCAACATACAACTTACAACTCCTATGTGATTCTCATTCTTAATCTCATTTAATCTCATACTTGGCTTCTCAATGCTCAAACCCGTCCTCACACACCACAACCAATCCACTCCAAATAAACCTATAGCAATATACTCCATTCTATACACTCTCTTTTTCTGCATATTTTATGTGTGCATCATTCTAGTCTATTTGTTTGTATTCGCGTATTACAAAAACTAACAAAAGCAGTACCTACTTTAGGTGCCACACGGCTCATACTCGGGTTTTAGTCGTAGAGAGCACAACGTAATATATATTCTATATATTCGGAGCAACTCATACAAACAATGCCAACAAATAAATGGCATGGCAGAATTCTGTTGAATATTTCACACACAGCTTTACATTGTGTCGCATCTTGTGTCGCATCTTGCGAGTGAAAAGACGAAGAATGACTTATGTATAAAATGTAATGGTCTGATTTTAATTTAGCAAACAAGTCTCTCCCACTGCACTGCCTTCACACACTCAATGCAAGCCAACTTGGGCAACTATTCACTTATTGTTGGTTGTTAGGTATAAGGAATGGTATGTCCATTAGTTAAACGCTAATGTTATTCACATTCACTATCGGCACTGTTAGTGGAGTCATTTGGATAAAATACTCGCACTCTTTCCCTTCATTTGCTGAGCTAATAGAACTGTGTGGTATGCGCCCTGCTCGTCATCACTCAACTTTACATTAAGCTAACCTATGAAAAGAAACAAGACAATTAAGACAACGTAGTCGCCCTGTCGGTCTCGTTACTCCTACCATTTACGTTGTGAATTTAATTAAAAACATCTTTTCTATTAAAGCACCAGCACCGCTAATTGCCAAAATCCATTTAGCTAATCTACACTCCTTTTCAGAGTGTCTAGTTTTACATTCAAGGTTATAAGTTAAACACAATACGCATCTTTTGCCACTAAAGCAACTCACATACATACATAATTCACATACCACTAATTTCGTCAGCAAATCATTTCAAATCAATTACCAATGCGAAACTATCCAGATCATACCTACAGAACATAACAATCTTTCCATACACCCATAGCCTTTCGACCTGTAAATTTCAATATCAATTATCAATACAGTAATGCATATGAAGAAAAACTGTAGAAGAACCGTTTTGATTTAAATATTTATTAGCAAAATCGCGAATTATTACAAGTAAGTACATGAGATGGACTTTTGCATGCAGATTTATTAACTGTGTGATTTGATTGCATAGATGGGCATGACGAGGCTGTGTTGTCTTTATGACGTGGAAAGCAGTGGAGAAATAAATTAGTGGAGACATTAAACCACAATGACATTGCCACCACTACCGCACTGCCACAACGACCGCAAAAGACAGGCAGAGTAAGAACAAGACAAATTGCAAAGCAAGATGAAGTGGCATCAGAATATCTCGTTTGGCACTTAACACTCATAATAAATATGTCAACTTGAATCAAGTGACTTAGCTAGAAACATTTTAGATTTTTACAAAGACAAGCAAGGGAATATTTCACATTGACGACATCATTGCCATGTAACCAATCATTAGACCCACAATGTTCATCATGTGAAACCCCATTAGACAACAACTCAGCTGAAAATACACATCTCCAGTCAACCCACCACTATACTATCATCCATGTCAACTCTTCAATTCAGTCCATCTCACTCCCAGACACAAATACCGTCCATTACTACGCCCTACACAGCCACAACCACAACAAAATGAAATGAAGCGATTGAAACGTTGTATCGTTAGAACAAGCAATAAAGATTGGTGTAGTTGTGTAATGCACTTTTAAATAATGTAGCAAATAGCATGAGAAAGAAAACAAGAGTGCAATAATGCACGTTGGAGACATGGCAGAGTGTTGCAGGGAGGGAATTGCGTTCAGCCTCTGAGTGTGAAGTGACTTAATTGGAAATAAATTGAGAAATTAAACAGGCATTAGCCATCCCACGTCTTGCAACAAAAATCTCCCGTCTCAAGCCTAGAAGTGTATAGAAACAGATAGAAAAGGTTGAAGCTGCACTTTAAAGCTGACATTATGTATTAAAGCATGGCAGTATATAAGCAACGAATGTTTACAAGGAGATATTTGAACATCCTTTAGACTGGCTGATACAACAACTCCATCCACAACTCAAGATCCTATCTGTCTTAATTCATGTGTGTACAATCTTATAATGCAACGTGATGTTACTGTAACCTTAATAACCCAAGTGCTGAGATTCTCTTGCATCACATTCACACACTTGAATTAGCTCAGCTGTGTTCGAGTCTGGGATGACATGAGAGACTCTCAAGTCAAACCGCAGTATATTGCCATTGTAGCACTATCCAATAACATGTAACTAACAATACGTTCACTCACTCAGTCCTTTAAAAATGAGCGATAATACTAAAATCTCCTTTCCCTTTCTTTAACCAACCGACACCACTGCAGACCACATGCATAGCAGCAATGTAATGTAAAAGCCTTTTTCCATATCTCTCGAAAACTAATCCCTGCCCTTTACTCATACTTACTTAGCTACTTATTTCTCTTGCTACATATACAGCAAAACCATGTAGTGCAACTTACACAAAACGCTCTAATTTTTTATTGCAATAAGAGCAAATCATGAAGCATAAAATTGCAATTATTTTATCGTTGAGAAAAACTGATCTAATCGAGGTGTACACACTTTAGCATGAAACCTTGTCCAAAATATTTGTCTACAATTTGTAAACTTAATTTCCAACAGTATACATATGGTGTATTTTTTCGACAGAATTTATCCTGCATAGACATTGGAAAGGTGAGTAGTAATGACAGTAATGAGATATTTTATTTGCGGTTGGATATTTTCCGGCAGAGGATTTAGTTGGTGTGCTTTATTTCTTAGCTTTTACTGTACAAAGCCACACATACGACAAGCTTTAAAGTGTACAGATTGGTAAGCTGTATTACAATTGACGTTGTAGAATCTCGCCCTTAATAAGTTTAAAATTGATACTTTGTACATAGTTTTAATTTTCTCGTCTATACGATGCGATTCAGTAGTATGTAGCATTGGGACTACTACTTATGAACGCATCCCTGTCAAGGCAAGGTGTGTGTAGGTTAATACAGAATTAGAAGAGATGACTGCTATTGTCTAATTTTGTGGAGCAGAGGAATGGAGAATAACAGTAGCGTAACCAAGAACATCAACAAACTATTTCTTTGCTCCCGGACTTGGCCTGCGGTAATTCTCACAAAGCTTTATTTTCTGTATTATTATTTCACTTGGACTATTCCGAAGGCTACCCTTTCAATCCCATTAGCCACTGACTCCAACTTCAAGCACCAGCTACATACTACATTTCTTTTACACATCCCACGAAGGAAGTCACTCGTACTAAGAACGCATTAAAGGCAAAGAAAATAAAATCTCGGGGATACATTACATGCTGCAATGTTGTGGAGCATAGAGACAAGTCTCGTATCATTTGCTTGTTTTCGAATAAAAAATAGTTTCTCATCTTGAGCTCATTATGCCAGCATCACCATCCACAAGGAAAATAAACTGACGCTCATGCAAAGGCGAAAGAACAGTAATGTTCTGCAAGGGAATAATAATGTAATCTAGTTGTGTCTTATCTGGAGATTGTAATTGCAATGTAATTACATATTGTGCAGTGCGAGACTTAAGACAGGACACAAACACCCTATCCTATCCACCCAGATAAGAGGGTGGAAGTTAAACAAAAAAGTGATAGCAAATACCGAATATAATGGAAATCACAAAATCCAATCTTGTGTCTGCACGTCAGATTAGTACACTATAAATCCCTGCTACAATGTAACAGATACATGGACATGCATACCTCAGATAGAGCCTTATTATGTGTACTCTTTCCTTGTTCATTGTCCTCATCCTACTCTGTCTCCTTGTATTTACTCTATATGTTACACTTGTGTGTGTTGGTGCTCCTAGTCCCTAGTCCCTATACACTTGCGACAAAATGATTACTTTTTTTAAAGCAAAGTTAATAATAATAAGGTTGGATTTATTAGAAACTTCGTAATGTAAAGTCAAATGAGTTCCTTGTAAAGTAACCCTTTGCCTATTCTTAAATTGCACTCTCTATTTCTGTGAACTAACACTGTCTTCAATTACAACAGTGCTCTTTCATTTCTAAGCAAGAATTCCTTAACAAGGATTGCTACTTAACTGCAAACAATTACATTGCATTTGTGGTGTGTGATTCATTTGTGATTGTTGGTGTGGTGTGTAATTGTGTGGTGTGGTGTGGGGTAGTCTTAGAAGAAAAAAACAATTAGAAAGAGCAGAGTTGACGTTGAAAGGAATTGTGTGATGATGTTCTTTGTGAAGATCATTCTCAGCTCTTCGTATCACCCTGTCTCTTTCTTTTCACTCATAGCTACTCTGTTCCTCTTTCAATTGTGTAATAATGAGATTTGAGTTGGAGGGATGAGACTTGATGAGACACGGGAGATTTTTAATTACAATCAAACACAGCTCTATATATCTACCCATTCAGTCTTTAAAGTGTCACTTGCAAACAACAGAACCATTTCGATCTTCTAATTATCCTCCTAGTATCATCACTTGTTACACGGAAATTGTTTTTTGTGTAAACACAGAAGTGGCATAGATAGACAAAACCAGGAGGAACAGGAAGATGTTTCATCTTCTAAAGCAATTCAATTATAAACAAGCCTTGTGTATTTTTTTCCCAACTTCTAAAATGGAAATACAACCAGAAACAAATTCTGCAATTTTTCGCACATAATATAAAAGTAATACTGATAGATGGGCTGTTATTCAGTAATTTTCTAATTTATAGTTATGCTACAGAATAAATGATTCATATAAAAGTAAAAGTAGGTCCCTAGTCCCTACACCTAATCCCTTATATGTGTGTGTGGCGTTAATAACATACACAACAGCCTGCTTAACGTTCCTCGTATCCTCGCAGCATGTAGTACTA
>JAQFYB010000630.1:0-47498 GCA_034694085.1 Pogonognathellus longicornis
TTAGGTGCTCCAAAAATTTAATTACGCTTCCTACAAAAATACTACATATTGTTCATTTTGATAGTGAATCTTGCTTTCGTCAACCTCGTGAGGTCTCCGTAGCTTTGCTTGATATAAGTTTTAAATTATCTTTAAAATAACTCATTTATAATGGTACAAAAATTAATTACCATTAAATAATTAGAGTCAACTAAATGGTAATATTTTATGTATGTATAATAATAATGAAACTGAAAGTATGAAAAGCTAAATACCGGAATACCATTCCACTGAAAGCAAAGATCTGAAAACATCCGGTACTCCTTCGGGTAAACAAAGTACCTACAAGAGAAATAATAATAATGATAATGAAAGTAATTTGTGTGTAGCCTTTGACAATCTAATGGGAAAACGAAAGGGTTAAGAGTTAATAAATACCTTCGTTGTAGAGAATAGAGCCTGAAGAATACTTAAACGCATTAAATTTACTGCGGAGTAAGTTTGTAGTTGATTCACTGCTCCTGTGATGATAAATGTTAATTGTCTGTTGAAAGCTACGCAGTACAGCATAACAACACATTGATGAATGTTATATAAGTACCTAAAGTACCTATGTATAATATTTACAGTATAGAGATAGCATTATATGTATAGATTAGATAGAAGGATAATTTTATTTCCTTTGATTGCTCTTTGTATATAACTCTGAGGCTGTGGAAAGAGAAGAAAGGTTGACATTTTGCTACACATACATCTTAGTATTTAGTACGGCACTGGAAATTGGTCTGTGTAGAGAACTGTGAAGTAATATTATGGTCTCTCTTGGTATTCGAAAATAATATGATTTATATAACCAGTTAGTTACGTTATTAGGATCAAATTGTTACTACAGAGTGATATTAGTGGCAGTAGTTGAGATGAAAGTTTAATATATATGTAGGTACAGCAGGACTGAATATCTCAACTATTATTATATTATTGCCTTGATTTTGGTTCGGTTGCTTTCACTGATGCCTTTGTATTAGAGGAAAACGCTTAGGAAAGATAAAGTGAATTTGAGTCTATAAAATGTTGGTTACAAGGCTTTGGCAAATATTTGCACACGGAATAAAATGAGTTTTCCGAGAGAGACGCAAAGGAAAAGGAGAGAACGACTCTCGCTGATTACATTAGACTTGAATATACATGTTGCCATATAAATTCAGTCTATGCTTTCTATACTTTACTCCTACCAACTACATAATCACATCTCTCACTCACTGTTCAGGGTAAACTGAATCTTCCTAAAACAATTCACCAACTATGCTTCACAAACTCACATAAACCTGAATTCTATACTAAAACAAATTAACATAAAAATAAGTAAAAAAGTGAACTACATTAACTAAGTGCTTTTTAATGTATAATACAACCAATAAACTGTCAGCTTGACTAGTTTTAGTCAGTTTATTTTTTTGGTTGATACTATGGAATTTTCTCATTGTTCTATGCGATAAAAAGTTTAAATCTGCAGTAAGCAGCTTTTTAAAATATTGTTTTCGATCATTCAGTTTTAAGTGGAAGTTGTATGTACCTCTACATTATTTTAGCGACCCTGTAGACTGAAGTCTATGTTTCTAGCGTTGAATTGTCCCATTACATTGTATTCTACTTCAAACGATTTAGCAGACTTGCTTTTGTTTGCTTGGTACAGATATATATGGTAAGCAATAGACGAATTGAATTGAAACACCACACACAGCGTAACTTGAGTTCAGGCAACATAACGTATTTATACAATGTTCTCTATAAAGGTAGGACACTGCAATGTATTCTGTATATGTGTCATGTATGCGTATATGGAAGAAGTGTAATATTGGTTCTGGTAGTCGTAAGGAGACACACACACGTACACGTACAACAAGTATATAGAGACGTGTAGAGGAGAAAGGAAGTGAAGAGCAGATAATACGAGTGACTTGGTTGTCTTTTGTGTAGGACTTGACTTGAGTTGACTATGACATCTCCTTTTCCTTGGATTCATCATTGCCTAAATGAAAACCTCATTAAATCTCTCGATGACTGTCACTCCCATTCCTATTTCACTTCTATTCTTATCCTCCCTCTTCTCCTTTGTGTGCGACTCTTATTAAAATTCACAGAAAGATCTTTTCCAGAACTAATAAATTACGAAATGTTAACTCCTATTGCGTTGTTTACATCCACAGACTCCATCAATTTGCTTATCCAACCGGTGATTAACTTCAGTTATTTTTTCATTGTGCTTTCCTACTACAACCCATTATTACATTTATTTATGTCAACTAGCACACAAACTTTCTACTACTATTTTGTTCTACTTCTTCAACTCAATACAGCCTCAGAATTGTTCATAAAAATATTTGAAGCACGCGTTCTATTTAAGTATATCTTTACTTTACATTTTAAATTCTTAAGTACTATTTTCACACATGAATTTTTTAATATCTACTAAATATCCAATAATTTAAACTTTAACACTTTTAACACTATAATTTAACTTAATTTATTAAATATTACATCCAATCATGACAGGTTATAGAAATTATAGAAATTAAACGTGTTGTTGTAAAACCTAAAAGTTATGTTTAATGAGTTTAGTCTGTAAAATATTCATGATGCCTATACATTCAATAGATACAGAATACAGACAGAAAAAGGCTGAAAGCAGCATAACTTTTGCTAATTACATTGGTGTCCATATTTAAACGAATAAAATGTGATTGTTTGATGTTCAATTTTAATATTGCTTATAGATACATTGCTACATTTAAGGGGAACTTCGCAGTACGTGATTGCGCAGTAAGGCTAACAGCAGGCCGTAAGAAAAATCTGAAGTGTCCTGTGCAATATTCTCTGTCAGTTCTTGGAGGGATAAAAGTAAGTATCCCTTGCTAAATAAGCTGGATTAAAAGGTGACAATGAGAACTGACTGAATGTAAAAGGGCCAATGAAAAGGAAGGAAGCGGAAAGCTTTTTGGTGTCAATAGTCCATTCAAGTGTGTAACTAAGATGTTATAAGTGTGAAATGAAACGAGTAGCCCTCTAATGTCCCTAATGTTCCTTCTTTCTTGCTCTTGTTACAAATGAAAAGGTACACAGGTAAATAGTCATCTATAAGTATACTTCCACTGTGACATTATACATTATATTAGGTGCACAGCAAAACACCACGCTTACTAGGTATTAATATATTATGCTCTCAAGGTAGATTTCTAAGTGTAGGTACTTATAATATTATTTGTATATCTGTATATTTCTACAAACCATTAAGATAAATCTATCTCATCCCTATTTTAAGGCTGAAAGACGTATACCGTGCATAGTGCACACAGTACAGACGTATATGTATGTATTAATATAAGAGCGAGAGGACATGAAAAACATTAAACCTCTTTACCTCATCATTAGCTATGGATATTATATGCTGCAGAAGAAATCTATTTGTTATTGACCTAAGTTTTGATGTCTTTATTTGCTATCTGTGTTTTGAATCTCCATTGAAAACATTAAGCGAGACTATTGCCACTATCATCAACATCAACCGACTCGTCCCACACCTTAAGTGTAAAATAGGGTGTTTACGACGAACTTGACTAGTAAGTGCATGACCGAACTTTACAGCCCAGCGAGCAACAGAAAATATCAAGACATTTTAAAAGCAAGGAATAGGAAACAACTTACTGCTTTGCCTTCACTTTGCTTTACCTACATCTGCTCTTCCTTTGTCAGTTGCATCTGATAGAAAATAATTTGTAATGGAACTTATCTATTGGAAGATGAATTGACAATGTACGAAGGAGCATCTTCACTTGACTACCTAATTTGACAGTTTGTATAAATAATCCTTGCTGAGGTATGTATCATATTTCTGAAAACTGTCATTTACATTAAGAACAGGAGCTTCCCCTCTCGTCAATTCGTTTCTGAATGAATGCTACCACATTGATAGTTTGTTGATAAACATAATACTTACCATGCATATATCTGTACAGATTAATATAATTTCCTTTTACACTGTGTATTTCTCACGTTCCACCGTATAACACCTGTCATGTACTCACAAAGTATTTAATAAGTATATATCTATATATACCAATACGTTTGTTCGTAAATACGGTTCTACTAAATATACTTGATACATACTAGGAAATGATTATTTATTATTTTGCTTGTGTACTAGACAATGTGTTAGTGAATAATATTATGTACATGCATGTGGAGTGGGAGATTTACTTAGTAGAGTATAAATATTACGCAGTATGTGTTGGGTGAGTTGAGTGCATAAGACAGAAAGCTATTACAAGTTCAATCATATGATCAGGAGAATATTTTGAGTTCACAAGGAAAAAGAGGAGAAGTCATGCAGAGTGGAATGAAAGGCCATCACATCACATGGCAGAGCCATTATCTAATTTCCTCCGTCAGTTCCCTTCATATATAAAAACAGAACGTGGATCTTCCGGAAAAGTCGAGATTCAATAATCTCCAGGCACAGACCCAAAAATACGTTCGAGCAGGAAAATCTCTCAGTTATGTTTGGTGTGGTTGTATACTTACACTTGGTTAGACTGCTGTGTAGTACTGTATGCTTCATACAAGAAAAAATAGATTTATATGGACTACCTGGTATGTTATAGGGTGTTGTGCTAATAGTCAATCTTGCGTATGTACGAAGTTTTACAGGACAGATGACACATAGCATAAGTAACGGGCCATCAAATCTTATTGGACGTGACAGAGCAGGACAAACGTCCAAATGGCATTGTCAACATCAACCAAGTAGTACTCAGATTCCTTCCTCAGTGGCATATGTACACAATAAGTGTGCGTATAACAACTATGGGGTTTTAGTGTGTTGCTGTGTGGAAAATGTAAATGCTAAACTGTATTTACAACACATATGCTGTGATGTGTATACCTATATGTACATTTTTTATACACATACATAAAGAGTCTACTCGGTCTATTAATACTTTCACTATCAACTACATGCTATACACATGTACTACAATACAGATCATCTAAGGCATAAGAGAATTGTTTGGGCTTGTATATTTGCCTGTGCTGTAAGCGTGTAAGGCTTTCTTCCCCTGTATTTTCTCCTTGTGTGCGAAACTTGTAAAGTTTCTCTGCAGGAAGTCCGATGGACATCATTACACAACATTTCCAAATCTTTCTATCCTTTTGTACACCTTAAATTGTCGTGGACGCATTTCAAATGGACGGATAGAATTTCATTTTACCCCTTTTACTACCCATTTTATCTATCCAATTTAATTCACTTGTCATTTACACGTTCACTTCTATAAAAGAATCTAACTAATCCCAACAAGCAGAAAACTAAATGTAAATAGAGTTCTTATATTTACTCTCGTAGTAGTACGCGCTAAACTTTTCTTTGGCAATAGGCTCCACGCTGAGATTTAATAGTATACAGCTATATACCTAATTTACAATCGTGTGTAGATACTAATCTTCAATTCGAGACTAATAAATGGGTCTATACTTTTCTACAAAACCTGCATTGTAGAAAAGTACTATTAAAAGAGTTAGTTTTCTCAAGAAATTGAATGAAAACAGTATTATAATATACTACACTATTAGTTTCACTAGAAAGTTAATGAAATTACACAAAAGGATTAGTATTAGTTAAACAACTACGTTACATATAAAGCTAATAATACTGATGTGGAAGTATGGAGGGAGAAATGTGAAGGAGATGCTTTGGATGAAATATTAAACCAGGTGGGTTGTGCAGAAAGATTATGGGATGAGAGAAAACTAATAACTGAAGACTCAATGTAGCTGAAGACTTGTATTTTGTTGACAAAGTACTTGATTTCAGAGCAATTTTGTGGTTTGATTTCACAAGCTTTATTTATTGCATGGTTCGACGTATTTATCTATGTATGTGTAGTGTGTGTATGTATATGTGCTTATGATCGTGTGGCAGATTTAATAAAAGCAGTCACAAGCTCTTCAGCACACCCCAAACTCTTTTCACCGCATCCCATCATCTCATCGTGTCATAATAAATAATATGGGCTGAGACTCGGAGTGCAAGTGTAGGTAAGGAATAAAATGCTCTGAGCTGTGTATAGATGTTCCTAGCTACTTGAGAACATTTCATATAGAACTCTTAAATTTTATGTGAATAATCTATAAAGCGAATTATATGCACCTCTAGGTACTCTGCCACTAAAATGTATATTTATTTCCAATTTCATAGGGAATTCGATTGTACTTAGTGTTTGGGCTAATAATGTTAAATTCTATATTAGATATCTGTATATGCGATATTTAAATAGGAGGACCTATGTATAAACGATGTATTGGATAAGTGTTTGTCTCAATAGCCTCCAGGCTCTCGAAATCCCTTTCCACTTCACTCTACTTACTTAGTGTCATATCATTTGTATTCGTAAGAGCCTATTTCGATCACTTGCTTATTGCTACGCATGACAACTCATGGTAGGATATTAGTTCGTTATAAGTACGTGATCCTCAATGTACAAAATCTCATGAGATGTGTCAAAATCGTGATTTACTAAAATACACTGCTTTTCTCTGATTTATTTGATTTTCAGCTCATAGAAAGACTAAATTGAAATATTTGAATTCAAGCATACCTTACTACGTTATTGAATAACTCGCTTCTATTCATTTCGTCTGTTACAAAATTCATTTTTAATATTTTACTTGTACACAGCACCAGATTGCATTATACCTACAACAAAAATTTACATGCTTGTACTTCTAGAAAGGAAGAGTTTGTAAATTAACAATAAATCCTACAATGCATCCCAAGTCATATCACATACCTAGACCAATACGACATGAGAAGTCACACTTAATATTTTTTGTATTATTTGTAAAGAATGCTTAATACACGAGCAGTATGTAATACTTTGTGTTAAATAGCTTTAAATATTACAATAAGGATAGGAATAGCGCGATTAATTCTATTGAGATGGGGAAAGGGATAATGAATAATACACGGCAGCAACTAGCAAGCAAATATTCTTTTTTTATGCCTGAATGAATGCATTTTATACAATGATGAAGGAGGTTACTATTATGACATTATACCAAGCAACAGCAACTTTTTCATTTTATTCTTTTTAATAAACGTCCTTTGTAGCCCCATGACTCGCAAGTTAAATCTTCTCATTTACTCCTTCCCTGAATCCATTGTCAGTTCATCACTTATTGCCAATTAGAGTAATCATGTGTCCCCAAACATATATAATAATTCACTTATTACTTTCTGATTTTTTCAGCTTCACTTTCTGCTTCAACGGAGAAACAAATCTTTGCATTTCTATTCCTACATTACCTGCTATGCTATAGGTAAGCTATTTGTAAACTGATGCCTATTTCAAATTGAAAACTACCCATACATACACATAGTTAGCTCTAATTATATAGGAGTAAACTTATACAACAAACTTTGTAATATTTAACTTTTTTCGAACTGTCTAATGTCTAAATTGAACATGAAGAGAAGCTATTAACTAAAGTAAGTAAGAAATTAAAAGTACTTTACCTATTATATTTTAATTAGGTAAATGAAAATTGGTTAAGGTACAATTTGAAAAAAAGTTAATTAATGTATTGAACATCGAACAATATTATGCGTTCCAACTGTTATAACTTATAACTTATAAGCTTTAAGCTATGAAAACCCAATCCTATCTGCAATTGTTATACAGTAAAGGATAAATGTACAAAGTTTAGAAAATGTAAGCAGAAACGAATTGTTTACAAGGCAAATGTATTTATTTTTAAGTACTACAGATGAAGGAATCGAGGTAAGGTATGGGTAACAAATGTAGCAACGAGAATACTATTACTACAGCATTTAAGCCTATAGATGTTAGGACCGATGGGAACTAACAATAAGTAAATTAAGTTGGCGACAAGAACACGCGATTCTTTTCTGAAGGGTTTCATTGTCTTGTGGTTGAGCACTTTGTTTTCACTTGAGTGGGCTGTCTGGCAGTGGATGGACCTTAATTAGGCTTATGAATGTATTTCAAATTCTTTGTCATTGTCTTGTCACACTTTGAGCCTGTAATACCCGAGTACCTGCGTAGTGTCGCTTGTTATACGTCTCACTGGTCTCGTTCTTACAATTCTTAAGAAGACTAGACAAATAAATGGTGTTTATTGATTGATGACACAATAAGGGTTGACACTTCATTTGAACCCATTATCGAATCATTGGTCAAAAAATTAAATTCTCAGACCTTCAAATTTATTTCTAAGCTTCCATTTTAATCTTGAACAAAAACTACCTGTCAAATTCTAAAATTGTATTCTTACTATACCCAACTAGAGCAATAATTATTATTACAATGCTTTCTAAAGAAGTAATAAACCTTGACATATTTTAGCCTAATGCATTTACATCTATTTAATCCACCTGTTAGTTTCTTGAATCAAATGAAGTGAGACTTCTGGTAGTATCAGCGAGCGAGTCAAGCTTCTGGACAAGCTGCACAGAAGCAGCAACGTATTTACTTACTTTGAGTTGTTGGACATTTCCCTTTACAGTGAACCGTATTAATGTGTATTACAAATTACAAATCGAACCTGACACATTCGCTTAAACACATTCTCTGATGTGTACAATCGAATGTAAAGCTAGACGGGAAGTATAATACTATACACTATATGGCTAATAGCTGTTTTTCTTATAACATAGCACACCTAAATAGCTTATATCAAAATCCAATTAAACCAGTTATTAATGTAGTCATTAGCATAACTTGTAACTTGCACTACTATAACTTTAATACTACTTAGGTACATTAGTACCTACGCATAAAGAGTATTATGGTATGGAATTAATATTGAGACAATTAGTTTGCTCATCATTTGTTAATTTGGCAGGTCAACGTCTTTTCCTTATCCGTAGCGGTGGTACTATGAACAGTCTCACACTTTGTGTGAGACAAAAGTAAGCTTAAAACAGCAACATGTGTTTAATTAATGATAAGGTCTAGACAGTCTACTAATTACGATAAGTATTTTTTTCTAGTATGTATAGAAGTAAAACATTTGAATGAACGAAACTACCCCAAATGTTTACAATATTCACAATATTATATCCCACTAAGGAAATCGTAGGAATATCAAATCTGAAGGTTGAGTTCAACAAGTACCATATGTATCACCTATGTATTATCAATTCAATTATAATGTTTACTATCAGCCAATGTTATTTTAATGCTATAGTCATCTCCCCTTACCATCATTAGTAATAATAGCTATCAGTACGTAGATAAAAATAATATTGTACTTTAGCTTTTAGACGAAGGAAGCATTTATACGCTTTGTCTCGTATAATTTGTGTGAGGTCATAAAATGTCTGTAATGCATTAGTAATTTAATTATGCATTGGAAAGCGGTGAATAGAGCTGCAATGCTCATTTATCATTGTGCGTATTTGAATATACCAGTACCTATTTTAATTGTCATCTCCTCATGATTGGATTAATTTTAATATGATTTAAATGTATTTGCAATGTTGGTAAATCTCTGTGACTTTTTGTTTCAAATTACCAACCAATGCGTATACATACAAACAAGTTGAGGTGAGATACACCCTTGAGTAAAAGGAATATGTATAAACATTAGGATAAATAGGCTGCAATGCAATGCTACTGTATCACTATGGTATAGTAATAATTTACACGTTGGGACATTATTGAATAATGTGTGATGGAATTCTATCTTGCTGAAAATCAGAAAGTGAGATTGAAAATTGTATTGGTAAATTGTTGGCGAGGAGTTTGAGCTTGGATGTTTGGTGGTACGGTGGCAGTGAAGTAAAAGTATAAGTAGCTGGAGATGCTGTAAAGTGAGAGAGTAGAAATAAGTACGACGCGACGTGAAGTAGGATGATATTCATATAGTAGCCAATGGTAGCTGGAGGATGCAGATAATCCGACTGAATAGGGATTAAATTGGGCATATCTCCAACAGAGCATGGGGCAGGCACTGCCTCGAAGGCTCGTCCCGACTTCCCGATTGGCGGGCATCATATCATTCTGCCCGGATTCTCAGCTCCAGGGGGCTACATTACAATTTCTATCTGTGTACCTATATGCATATTCAGCTCTCTCTCTCGAATTCCCTTTAGGGGTCCCATGATTAACCTAACGAGCTAACTACACACACTAATTATTATCTTGCTCCTTCCCAACGTACTACAACTTGGTACACACACGGAGTACACGGAAATCTATCCATCCACTCTGTCTCCCCATCATCAAATCTAAACAAACTACTACTACCACCACTACTTACTACTACGCTACTTCGACTCCTGAAGAAAAGCAATACAACACACCAACCAGTGTACATTCAGCCAGAGCAGTTCCAGCAGCAGAAAACAGATACGGCTACTTAAACCTACCTTACTTCGTTTACTCACAAATTACTCTACGCCTTACACTAAGGTCCACATTACACACAAGTAGGTGATTTACAATATATCCCACTAAAATCATATCACTCTTACACATAGTATATACCTATACGATCGAAGGTGCCTGTTTTATTGTACTATACCTTACAGTGACATAAACAAATTCCTATATTGTACTGTACTGATATTATCACTGACACAGTATATCTCAATTGGATTTCCAGTACATTCCCACATACACAAATATACCTAAATGTATATGAGAATTCTCTAAGGACAGTACAGAACGAACACACTACCTGGTCTCGTCTGCGAGGTCTGACTCTGTGTTGACAGTGAAGTAGTCTCTCGTATAGATTGAATGTCTCCTTTTCCTTCCACAGAAATACTTACCCTCTCTACTAGCACGTAGAAAGACGGAGCTGTCTCACGTATGTAACTGCCATTCATACAAAGAGTCTATGTATAGCTTTAGGAGCTCGTCGTGTGTGTTTGTGTGTAGGTATCAATACTGACTGGTCTGTGGTAACTTTTCCCTAATAAACTAACCTACACAACACACATTATAGATTGTAGACTATCACACAGAGAAACATACGACAAACTGAACACAAATCATCATGTCCTTTTATGCAAAAATATTCTGTCATTCTGTCACTCAATTCAGTCATCATTTCCATGTCTCCCTAAACACTCGACTCTCACTCCACAAACCCTACTTGATCCATCCAACACTACTTTACTAATAACCATTCATATACGCTCCAATTTGTTTTGCCACCACCAACCAATCTGCTAGTAATTCCTTTCATTCATATTTCATATTTACTTACCTAAAGAGTATCCTCTTTTAACACAACATAATCTACACAAATGGTCACACACAATACCTTCATAATAAGAGCAATGATGATGTTCACAAGCATTATTGCTTTATTGACTCAATAGTACGTAAATAAATAATGATAATAATAAGTGAATTAAACTGTGCAAGTAAATAGACAGGATTTGAGTATTTATATCCTGTATTGATTAAAATTGTGTTTATCCTGTGAACTGTGGAGTTAATTGACCCTATACAATGTTATGATTGGAACATTAAAAAACAAATTGATTCTTGTGTGTCGAGTGTTCAGTGCAACAAGTCAAGTGTGTTGTGATATAACATTATCATTTTACACCATAGAAGACACTATCAGTCCACCAGATTGCCTCGAGTGATTATCAATATACTTATACCTATACATACAAGACATACATACAAGTAAGTGGAGGTGGAAGAACCCGTGTATATGCAATTACTATGTAATGTACTACAGTAGCGTCATCATTTACATTGTAGAAATGAAGATTGCTTGTGTGCAAGACCACGATTCTATCTACTAATAGTGTATTGCATATTATTGCTTTGTATTGTACTAATATGCAGGTAAGAGTAATTATTGCATGTAATACAGTTAGCTGTGTACTTTTGTAATAGGTTCTAATATTAATCTCAACTTGAACTGACTATGTAAAGTACACGGGGATTCCATGTTTTTTACAGCACTAGTGTTAATAAGATTTTAACTGGTAGTAAATTATTTTGTGTCTGTTGTGTGAAATGAATTGAAAGAAGGGATTTGCGAGACGCTGTTTGTCGCATGAAAAACGTTTTGTATTCATTAATTAACAAGAAATACATTATGGTTAGAGAAAAGCAACACGGGAGAAAAATATTGTAATTCTAAATGCAAATGAAGTCACTGTTAGGTTGAATTTAGGTAGTGGAGTACAATCATTTACTTTACACCTTTAATTCAGTTAAATTGAGTTGAGGTGACTCTTGTATCACTCACTCAGAGTCTGACTAACATTGGGAAAAACGTTGATATATGTAAGTAATGTGTGCTTTGCTGTGTGTAGAATGTAATATTATAGCTGTTGCTCCAAGCTGTTTTCGTGCAAAGCCTTTTGTCAATATTGGTCTTTGACGAGTGCGATTTGTCTGTCTGTTGTTGAGTCTGCTCTGTTGTGAAGTTAGTTGAAGTTAAGTGTAGGTGAATTGAATAAGTAGTTTGTGTATGGATTCATTGACCCATTGAGTCACACAACATAAAATTTCAGCACAAATCTAAAGCTACGAAACCATTTCGATTATATACTGATTAAGTTGCGCGTAAAGTATTGAGGTAAAAAAATTCTCACAGTTAATTTGAATATGTAGTTGATTGATTGGCTTATTTGTATTTAAACAACTGTTTATTTCTCTAATCTTATCTGCACGACTCTAATATTCTAGTGTTAAGAGACCGGCTCTACTAGTACTAATGTACGTATTCTTTGTTAATAATACCTTTCATTCGCTACAAAATAACTATTACCCACCTTTTCTATTGAGTAATCTACTTTATATTGTAATCTACCCCTTTTATTACATGTAGCTGTTGTGCATGAACAAATAGTGTGGAATCCGGCAAATATTAATAATAAATAGCTGTTGCTTGCAAAATAAATGAAGATAAACGGTTGAGTATAAGAAAAAAGCACGCGGTACATGTTATTTAAATAATATTTTAAGGAATATTTGTATATCAGGATGAATCGCAACCTAATACCTGGGTACATGTATTATTAGTTTATTATTATTATTAGTATTAGTGATCCCCTTTCTTTAGCGTAGTGTACTTTACACACGATTTCGTTTTATTAATGTGAACAATGATCACACAAAAACAAGAATTGAATCAATAAATATAATCAGACATGCAAGCTTCATGGCTTTGGCTATGCATTTTATGATGGTAGAGCGAGACAACGGAAAAATTGTATAAGGAAAAATACACAAGGGAGATTGTTAATAAGTTAACCACGTTGTATTTACAAAGTGAGCCTACAGTTGCATGATATGGCGTATCATGACAAATCAAATAAAAAGAGAACGAAATTCATACTACTACTAGCTAGGGGTACAAATGAGATATTAGTGTATTAATAATAAGGAAGCAATGACTAATGTTAATTTTCCAATGTAATAGTAATATCACATCATACCTACATTATTGTAATTCCCCGATAAGAAACAAGTAAGCACTACGAGTTCTATCGATTGAAATTTATGTCAACAGAGAATCATAAACTGTCGGAGTGTCGATTTTGATCGTGTGAGCAAATTGTGTATTATTTACAAAACTCAAGGCAGAATTATGATTAGGGTGATAAATACTTAATACAACACGGCACATCAACATAAAATACAGACATGGTGTACACGTAGTTAGAAAAATAGCAAGTACCTACCTAATAAAATGAAAACGTTAATAAGAATTACTATTTAATAAAGAAACACTAATATTAATTTTAGTTGATACACTTTTTTTTTATTTGCATGATGGTTATAACATGTACATGTGTTGGTACAGTGAAGTATTTAAGTATCACTGAAGCTTGAATGTAAGTGAAATATTATATGAGAAAATTTACTAATGAGGATTACTTTTGGTTTGATAGTAGTATGATGATGATGAATAAGTCATTGCTGGCAACTTCTCCGTCGGCGACTAGTCACACTCACACTCATGGTGGTGGTGTCGTTAATGTAAACGTGGCTGATGGAGGTGGAGGTGGTGGGTCGAGTCCGAGTTCTGCTGGCGGCAGTGTGAGCATGAGTGTTGGATTAGATGTTGTCACTAATAGCATTATAAAGACAAAGTGTCCTTCTGTCTACTCGAGTATTGAGAAATTGTTGGCGTCTGAGGCTCATCTCCAACTCACACAAAAACAACGTGCCAAAGGTAATTGTAATCACACTAATCAACCTTTCTTAATTTATATTCAATTACTTTTACGTAGGCTTAAATCTAACGTAATTAAACGGAAAAAACTTTTATAGCTACCCTTTTTCATTTGCTTGTCTCAAGTTATTAAAATTGTGCAGCTATATACGGTAAAATTAACTTGCATTTGTCTATTATACTTTGTGCAATACCTACATACAATGGACATATACATATTATACTGAAATTGCAGGAACGACAACGGGTAGTAGGTAGTTAATACTTACATACAATGCCTTATCAAATCATATTATTTACATTATACACACGCAATAAATTATTTGTTAATTAAGCTAGGTAGGTACTTACCGGTATAACTAGTAAGTAGAAGGGTGATTATTATTACTCAGAAACAGGTAGGGTACAAGTTTTGTATGCTTATGCTAAGAGCAACACAGTAAAACTCACCGAGAGTGTATATAAGTACATGTTGAAATTAAATTTTGAATTCTTTGGTTGCATTCTCGTATGTAGCGATAGTAGGTAACACACCGTGGCAAATTACAGAAGTACATGCACAGTACAGAAAATCCATCTGTTTCTTTCGATTTCCTGTCCTGGAGTGTTTTTGTTTATCTTTGTGCTAGATCTGATCTACGCAAGATCTTTTGTTCAAGGCCTACATGCAATGCATAATGTTAATGCGTTTAATTTAATAATTACCCATGCCATGTCATTGCAGCTCTTACAGTAGGTACGTATTATAATCGCAGAGCATTCACAATACATTTTATAAAGACATCTAATAACCAGGTACATAAACTTAGCCGACAAAACCTACAGTGTACATACAATAACCAGTTACACATGAGAAAAGATAAAGGTATGCATTGTATATGTAATTGTACTGTGTGTATGTATCTATTTATGCATGCAATTATTCTTATGAGCTTTTAAAGCTTGGGAAGAGGGTAGAATATTATATATCCCCTCATATTAATGTTGTAAATATTGTCCAGGATTGTAGGTGCGACTTATAATAGTGCTACATAGCTACATTAAGATATAAGTCCACAACACAAAACACAAATATAATACCTAACTAGTTAATAATGTAGCTTATCTTATATAAATAGTATGTATGGGTTTTGGTTAGCAAGTAACAATATTTATTTCCCATGTAGATAGTCTCGGACTGAACTTTTATTAGTTAGAACTGTGGTGGTAATTCTTTATACTTGAGCTCGGGATAATTACACCTTAAAGGCCCCTCGTCTCGAACATCTGCATCGGGGATTTCAATTTCATGCTATAAAGGGCAGAGTACTGTAATATAAGCCGTATCAAATCCATTCAACGCATTTACATTGCACGATTCCATCACTTTACGTTCACACTGTTCTCTGCACCTTAATAACCTTTCTCTGCATTACCTAAGTGTAATAGTACAGAAACAAACGCAATGTATTCATGTATCAACTACAGGGTATATACTCACCCAAAATGTTGTATTTTGTATTAGTGGGTAGATATGTATAAATTAGATTTCTTTCTCATCATCTTTCTCATCCTCATTTGTATTGTATACGTATGAAAACTGTTGCTTATAATTATCAGCATTTTATGTAGACCCTTTCTATGTAGTACGTGTACGTTTTAAACAACATTTGTGCCTTGTTATTGTTTCATTTATTGCACGAAAGATCCTACTAGATTGTAGGTATAGATGTATTTTTATGTTTCTACGTACTTCACCCTGTTAACTCGACGCACTGTATTTGAAGAGTCAAGTTTACACGTTTAAGCTCAGTAGGACACACAAGAGTATGGAACCCATGCATGAATGTTATATATGCACCCAACTCAAGTTCTGGGTATATAATGGATAATATGTAACATATTGATACAGTTTGCATTTCCACTATTGTGTTCGGACTCAGGAATACGATATCAGAAAGCGGCCGGTGTGGATTTTACTGTAAACGAATCCCTTTGCCGCGGTGTGGTCTGATTCATAATGCTATTCTAAAAATTCCTGATAACTTTTAATGGAGAATATATGGAGTGTGTAATGTGTTCATTCACAAAGACTTGGGGAAGCCTGTGTCGAATCAGATGAGCATTATGTTGATGTGATCCTTATGTTTCATGACTACTAGTAGGATATACCTAGACCTAGTCAACGTACAACGTATACCGTATAGAGTATTCGGGCTAGTAAGTAAGTAATTACACTGTATGTCTACACTACACATGTTATTCCTTTGGTTGATGTTCGGGATGATGGGATGTTAACGCTATCAAGGAAAACTTTGTAAATTATTCGTGCGGGAACAAATGGAGAGTTGAGAGAGAAAGAGACAGAAAGCGAGAAGGAAAGGGTTCCCCAATCTCATTACAATTTATCATGCAGCTAATAGAGTGTGTCTAAGCTAATTGACCAGAGCCGTTCCCATCATTTCGGCTATTATTCTTTAAGCATTCAGACTATCATCACAAAGCGTGTTGTATTTACCAACAGAGAGAGATACTGAATCTCATCCCTTATGACTTATCTTCTATTATTTCTGTTACACAATTACATATGCAACTTTATTTGTATTGTACCTTGTAATTGTTAGAGATTACTAATTCATTCATTTGGATTCAATAGATTTTGTTACAGATACTTTACTAATGAAGGCTACGATTCTTTCACTAATGTAAACTGCCACAGTAACTATACAATTAAATTAGTATTCTAATCTGATGTGAAAGATTTTACAATATTGTATATTTTATGGTTTAAGATAGTAAGAACAAGAGTCCAAAATTTTGCTGTGACTTCAAAGAGATGGTAATTTGCTGTGTGCTAGAACCCTGCAGGCAAGAAAAGAACAAATAGTAAAATTAATAAAGATTGTATAGCATTGCATTGTATAGAAAAAAATGTCGTTGTGTTCCGTATGTATGGATACGCTTTATAATCACTATTATTGACTATACACTAGTTGTTAGTTACATCCATACATTACAAGATAATTTGGATTAATAATGCTACATCGTATGAGGATGGGATACTTACATAGAAAACTGTCATCAGCTTGTAAGTATTCGTTGTGAAATTGATTAGCGTGTATTGTACGAAATGAGTCAGACATAGAAAGCAATAGTCAATAAGCGTAAATACATTGTGTGTGTGTGTGTGTAGTACATAGAGTAGAAAATACAATATTGAATGACGGATATTTTCTGGTGGCACGTGTCCTCTATGTCAAATTCTATTGAGTGCGGCTCTAATTAAAGCTCTTACTCTCCTTACCCGGTTTTATTAGATCCATTATTTGAATTTGAGTCTCATATTATTGCCATCATCGTGCGTGGCTACTACTAGCTTATGCCTTTGTGTCCACAACTACACACTATGTGATACATTCTCAACTAGATTCAGAGTTAAGGATCTGCATGTTGAGCAATACCACCAACATACATAATAATACATAGGGTTGCTCCGACTGTGACTCTTCGTTAGAGTCTTATCTGACTTCACTCTCATAATATAAAAGTATGATCCGACAAATGAAATATGTAATCTATCACATTACATATGATTGTACAATATGAGATTGGTAGTGCATAAAGATGTCTATAGCACAATGGTTTAGTAGTAGGTGTGTATTATGCATTGTGTGTACGGCTTTCTGGCAATTAGTACACATTTAGAGTCCGAATCGGGGTTAGTTTGCTTTATATTGTTTAAGGTTAGTATCCCAGTCAGAGGAACTCAACTGCACACACATGCATGTGAGGATGCGACTCTTTGGCCTGAATGGTCGGTGGTCATGCTGTGTTAAGCATATACACTTATATTATATGCATACACACATTCATATATAAAGTATTAGTATGTAATACAACTAATATAAGCACATGTACACACGTACACACCGAAAGAGAAGTAGGGGAACCAGGGCACTTTATTTTTACTCCATTTTTAGCAGTGTAGTACATAGGTTGCCGGAAAAGAAAAGGGGAACATGAAATATAACATTAGTGATGTAGTAAATCGTCATCTCATATCAAGAGTGATCGTTTTATAGGAATACAAACATGTAGGTACCTTTAGGAAGAATTTTATACGAGTTACAATTACATTGCATACCCACAGCAGAAACCAAGAGGATATCTATCTGTGTGTGTGTTAATAATTGTAATATATGCCTGTGTGTATAAAATGGGGGGAATGAAAACAATATGATGGATTCATTTTGGTAGTAGCTACTAATAATATAGAGTGAGACACACATTAAATAGATGCGTTTAAGTTGAGTCAGTCAGTCATGCAGAGGAAGCAGCCTCTGACTGTAACTTGAAACACGATCTTCTCTTTATCTGTTTCTTCTATTGTAAATTGTAACAGAAGCTATTTGCAGTTGAATTGAGTCGAGTGCTACTTACTGTATAGGTGATTGATTCTAAGCTAAATTCGCCCAAATGAGTTCGGCATTCGTGAATAATTGCCAGCTCTTATCCTTTATGTACTAGTAAATAACTTTTTACTATTTACTTCCACACGGTTTGGGTTTCACGTTGAAGTTTGTTGTTGTGTGTCTGTGTGTGTGAGCGGTGTATTTACAGTGTATAAGTGTACATCTGTGTGAATGATCTGAAAGTTATGTGTTTCATCTACTAAGGTAAAGCTTTGGAAGTGTCTCATGTTTGTAAAATTGATATCACCTATATACAGAAAAATGTATTTGCCATACTTACACAATTTTGTTGGTTGATTGATTGGTTATTATTATACACTTTATAAATCATAAATGAGTCATTGTTAGAATATTGATAAGAATAGCTTCTAGTAATAAACCGAAATTTAAACAGTAATCTAATTGCGTTTTATTCTATTTTTCAGGAATGATCGAGTCTAATCTTTTAATTTCTGCAAATAACAGTCTTTCAAACCCGGAAGCGTCATCCAGAATACATAGAGACGGAAAGGTACAGCCAGTCTCTTTATAATCTACTTATTATTTGTTAGTTTTATTGTAAGCAGGTTTCTCCGCGACATAAAGATTACTTTTCAGTTTTTATCAGTCTGATAATTGTATACATTGGAATATGTGTATACATACATACAGAACAATTTTAATACAATTTATATCTTAAAATGAAAGCATATAATATTTGTATAAAAGATTAGGTGTATATCAGCTAACCAAAATGATACTGGATATACCTACCTATTTTATATTCACACTCGTTCTTGCAGTAGTATTAAATACAGTAGTACTAGAGTAATTTGCTTAAACTTGATTTACTGAAGCAAATATGTTGTTTCATGATGAACAGAATTATGTCTGAATCAATCTTGTTCATATCTCTATTTGTTGTAAAGAAACAACATGAAATTGTAAACAGCAAACAAAATAATATTGCGAACTCAATTCTTTAGTGGTGCTAATACGACAATAATGTTGTGCTTGAGAGCGAGAGAGAAATGCAAAGTTGGCGTGTTCGCATTATTCATGTCACGATAAGAAAGATATGCCACATATTTCCTTAAAACATATTTTATAAAGTGATTACATGACTTGGAAAACTAAGTGAAGTTTTCTAAACACACTTTTAAGTGTAACATAAAGCAGACAGTTGAATATTAAACAAAATATTCGTGTTGGAAAGTATACTCAACGTATATCACTGTATCCAATCTGTTTATTGCGGGACTAATAGATCCTACAACTCCCCTAACGGTTGTAACTCTTTTGAATTTGCTAATTTGTGTTGCAGCGAGATATGGTAGAATTCAGAATGTCTCACTCTCCCTCATCAACGAGCAGCGAAACAGGCGAAGACAAAGACATGCTTTTGGAGGTGGATGGAGATGTGGATGGAGAAGGTGGAAGTGGCGGAGATGGAATTTCAGATCGTGATCGTGGTATGGGATCGGAAGAGGAAATGGGCAACAAGCCCAGGAAGTTAAGAAGGAGTCGTACAACATTTACTACATTTCAGCTACACCAGCTTGAAAGAGCGTTCGAAAAAAGTCAATATCCTGATGTTTTCACTCGTGAAGATCTCGCTCTTAGACTTGACCTGAGTGAAGCCCGTGTTCAGGTAAAATAATCACTTTTCCTTCTCATAAACTATTTCCTTCAAATCTCAACTCACGATTCATGAACATCTCTTTCTACAATAGGCAGACAGCAGACATGTGCCTAGGTATTTGTTTTATCAATATCTTTAGGCATATGATTTATGATTGCACTATGAACAACAAAACAATGCTTAAACGCATAATATCAATCTGCAATCTACATTAGAGACATAAATCTGTATTCTAGAATAATATATTCAAGTGGTGAATTCGTAAATAATTTTAATGAAAAAAATTAACTGATATGCTTTGGGCTTCAGTTACAGATTTTTTTATTTATTGAATGTATTGCACTAAGTTCTATACATCAGGTATTAATAATTATATTGTAATCTTAAGATAGCCATTTGAAAAATAACTTTTAATGTAAATCAGTATAAATACAGAATACATTCAATACAGATAGGTAGTTGCTTTTGTTAATTATGTTCTTAGGTATGCAATGCCAGGGCTGTTATCGGTTTGTCGACGACCTTTTTTAAACAATACAGTCCTAACAAGGCACTACAACGTATTGTACCGAATTAAGCATAGTCGGCGAACAGACCAAAGATCAAGTGGCAATGGGAATAGGACCTTATTATTTACTACCCTCATTCTATATTTAAATACATTTTCTCATTGTGCTTTTCACGTAGTGTACGTACAAAAGACAAAGTAATATTAAAAATGATGTAGGAACATGGTAGGTACGCATAATAAGAAAATAACAGGTTCTGATCGTACAATGATTATTGGAAATCCCTTGAAATGATGCGCCATTAGTTCATAAGATAAGTAATAAAATACTGTAGGTAGTAGTTACCTTTTTATAGGATTGTCGACTTAAATCTTAATGAATATCTTTTTGATCATTAAGTACTTCCTATAAGATTATGCCCTGGTACATTTTCTACACGAAAAAGTTCATAGAGGAATGATAAAATGAGGCCTGAATATTTTTAGCTTTTATCTTTTACTAGGTATTCTGTATTCTAGGATTACATTTGATTTGATTTTGATGTTTCTTTTAAGTTTTGCTTTGTCCTCTTTTCTTCATTTACTATTTTTCTCAAAACGTTTCCGATTTACCATGTATGCCATCTGATTTAAGAGTTTCGTCTTTTAATGCCTTTATACATCTCAAGAAGACTTCCAATTCTTGCCTACATATTTTTACTAATACTGACATGAGAATGTTAGACTGCACAATGCACAGTATACACACAGTAGCCAATTGAATATCATTCAATTACACTATATATTTTCTTTATTATAGGTATTCGGTATTGAATAATATACATATAATGTAATGCACTTTCATCTTGATGTGAGTTTATATTCTTTCAAAATAGTTGGGGGTGGAAATCATTAGTGTATAAGTAGCTAGGTTAGGTAAAGATCAACGATTCCAATTGAATTGACACTCTTTATGTGTGGCATATTTAACTCAACATTCATTGTAATAGTCTTAGTGTGTATACGCTCAAGAACGAGCAACTTAAAAAAGCAAGGGTACAAAGGGTTGAAGGATAACGAGGAGGTATTCGTTACCGACTAATTGCAAGTTGCATTGAATTGCTTTGATAATCGGCTTCCCTAAAACAAATTTTAATGAGAGGAATGATAAAATTCATATAGTTAGCGTTAGTAGAGCAAATAACTACTTTGTGAAATAGAATAGTGCTACTATTATTATTACAAGTCTACACGCGTAAATCTCTATATACGTTTTATAGTAGATTTTTAGTATTGATAAAATCTAGTACATTACAAATTGAAAATAAATTATGATTGATGTAATGCAAAGTAGCATGTAATAACAGTGCCATTACCACAAGCAAATCTCAAGTTCTCTACTCAGATTACATAATCTCGTGCTTTAATTTAGTCTTTTACGTAGCCAACATGCACAGACATTCGCAAAGAGGAACATTTTAAAACACTGTTTTACCGAAATCAATTTTAATATGCGGTTTCTTCCAAGAAACCATGCACACAGATATTTGCCCTTACTTATTGTTAGTTTTCTTCCGTCGTAGTTTATGGCTATTACTGTAAATAGGTGGATACTTGAAATTGCATGCACCGACGATTAATTAGTAATAATCAACATTTCCAATTAAGGTTAATTACTGTGTACACTGACTTGACGTTTTTAGTGCAACTTTTGAGTTATGGTAAAATCAATGGGGTGCCATTAAAATAATTCTCACTGGATCGTTACACACTTCATTTAGCACTCAGCTCACTTGCACACAAATGTGTGTCTCCGTTCGTTCGTAGTATATCTGTATTGTATTTTGTGCATTACCACATATGACATTTTAAGAAAATTGTTTCCAACTCTCTTATTCATATTGTTAGAGTTCAATAAGATTTTTATTCGATAATTTAATGGCAATTGGCCGACTAATGACTTCTTTGCAGGCATAAAGTAGCTAAACTAACTACCCATTTCAAGTGTAAGCTAAGTTAAATTTCAGCTATTAACGTGACAATAAAAAGAGGTTCAATTTTCCCATAAATAAATCAATGAAAAACGGATCCAGCAAGAAAATTGGTAAATTAAATGTCTCAAATTATGGCTAATTCTCATTGTCGTTATGAATGCTTACTTTAAGTCAACTGAACGATTTTGGAGTGGTAGCAGGCTCATTATATCTCAAACCAAGTCACACAAATCCATTTACAGCGTGAATGGGGGGAATGAACAAAAAGAAAAGCTTTCCGGAAAGAACTACTGGTGAAACTGTCTTCTTTTGCGTACATGGCTTAGAAAGTATTGTTAGTAGACTTAACAATAAGCAAAAGAGTGCCATAAACCAAACCCACAACACAATTGGCTTTCTGCTACATTACTGTATATACATCCATACGAAGCACCTATGTAGTTGTAGCATTTTGTATCTAATGTTAGCAAATACAAAAGAGGGTAATCAATTCAGCTAAGTAATTCTATTTTACTCGCTCATGCAGTCTCAAGCTTTCCATTACCTCTTTACTTAAAACCACTGCTCTTTCTGTGTTAAGCAGTATAAGCTTTTTGATATCGGGTATATATAATCATGCAAGTGACAATATAATATTTTATAGCATGGAATGTTAAAACGCTCAACTGTAACAGTTTCAATAGAAGTGTGTAACAGTGGCAGCAAATTGCATAATTTTCTACACAGACAGACAGAGATTACTTTAGAGTAGAGTGAGTTGGTTAAGAGGAAACAGCTTTGTAGTTCGTTTTAGATTAGATGGGGCAGAGGCAAGATTAGTGGCACTTTCAGACGAGTAATGTAAATGGTAAATATGTAGTGATTCGCAAAAACGACAGAATAATAGTGATGGCAGGACAATAGAGGTAATTATGAGGAAAACACTTGACAATGAAATGAACTAGCTGGCTATTTATATGTTTACAATCATCTCGTCTCACCAATCCCCAAGAAAGAGTAGTCCCTAATAAACCTACGTGTGTAGTGTAGTAGTAAAATGATTTGAACTGTCTTCACTGTACATAAATGCAAACAATGAGTTCCAAATGGGAATATTATGAGGAAGTGCACAAAGCACATGAAATTTACAGTTTAGCATCCTTAGGAACTGAGGGGAGTTGGAAAGGAAAGGAAGGAAAGGCGTAGAGAGAAAGAGAAGAGCTCTAGAACTAAATGGATGTAAATTGCTGTCTCTTTCTGCCTCTCATGTACACTCGACTCAATTGAAAGGAGAACGTTCAGCTTTCACATACAATTTCCTTGACCAAATACACTACAAATGCACCATTCAGTCAGCTAATCATATAATATGTATGGAATGAAGTCTAAATCCCATATTATTGTGCAAAATTCAAGTAGGAGAAATTCTTTATTCGAACAACATGCAATCATACAACTGCCTAACATCCTTTTCTACTCGGCTAATTTGTATATAAATTACTTAAACATACAGTTTTATATCAAATCATAGGCTATGACAGAAATTTGTTCAAAAAGCCTGTGTTTAGTAAGTATTCGTGAAAGATGAAGACATTAGAGTACCTAGGAACATTTAGTATGCTGTAAGTACTGTGAATGTGAGGTACTTAATTAGATGAAATTGCTCGTTTGAATCACCACCTTAATTATTCATCACTATATCGCCATTGTAGTATCCAGATCTACCATTTGTGTTTCAACTCGAGAGTCGGTTTAGCTAATTTAGTAGTCATTGAGGTAGTTAATGCAATTTGAAGAGGAATACCAGGGTGAGTCAGTTATAGTTAGCATTGACAGTTTATTCCCTTGTGTTTTCCTACTTCAGTCCTCATTAGCACTTTCTCCTTCTGTTTTTACCCGTCCACATTTTACATAACACAATACTAAACCTACAGTAGCATAATAATCGTGTGTGCATGTAATTAGTATGTTTGCCCCCGTAGCTATATGACACTTACTTAGCCTTGCTTAAAAACTTTAAAATTCTATAAGAAACAGACAACTATAAAAATACGTCTATAATTAAAATCACTATGAATCATGAGTCTTAGTCGGCTATAAAATAATTGTCTAACTGTAATTTCTAAATTCTTGTACGCTTTCTTTTTCCAGGTTTGGTTTCAAAATCGTCGAGCCAAATGGAGAAAACGTGAAAAAAGTCTTGGTGGTCTTAGAGAAGAGTCTCCTGGCAATGGAAACGGTTTACATGGAGCAGCTGGACTTTCATTTTCCATGGGTCCATGTAGCCCACCTGACATAGGGAGTCATCATCATTCCTTAAATCCCCATCATCAACATCACCATCCTTCAACTTTTACCCCTATGGGGCTAAATGAGCTTCTATGGGGAGCGCAACTTGCTGGATTGCCACCAAATCCTGCCGGTTTATTCCCTCCAGGATTCCTCTCCGCTTTCCCCGCTTTGGCAGCAACACAAACTTCAAATTGGTCTCAGAAAAACACAGCTAATTCTTTGTTCGCTCAGTATATGTTAGCCAACAATTCGTCTCTTTTCCCCTTTGACCTTTCACGGTCCAATTTAGCATCAACTGGATTGAATTTAAGTCCTAAGTCAAGACTTGGCGGATCTTCTGATTCGTCTTCATCACCCACACATTTAAATTCAACTTGCGAAGCAATCGATTTAGTGAAAACGTCAAAAAAATCAAACTCGAGAGATAGTAGCGGCAATGAATGTCCTGGTAAAAGCAATCCGACTGATGAACCCACGACATTTCTCGGGAAATTGGATAGACAGCAAAGTATAGATATTTTGAGAGAAAAGGCCAAACAAGTTTTGCTGCAGCAAGATATTCCTAGTTCACTTGACTTGGAATCAAAATCTAAATAGTCAAATGAGTTAGAAGTTATAGCATCAAACGTTATTATATGTTTAGAGAGGGATTCTCGAGCTTACGATAATGCATGTGTAAAAAGATCTCACTTTATTTGGGGAGGGAGTAGGTGTAGTCTTGAAAGAAAAGAGTCATCACCGTTTTTAGTATAAGAAGAATAATCGTCTAATTGTCAATTCTGTTTCATATTCTAGCATTTATTAATCGAATCCTCTGTTTAAGTAATGTTTATGCTACATTTTTATAATTTTTATATAGTGGTAGATGGAGTACAAAGTGAGACCTTAGTTTTAAGCGATTTTATACTTGTAATAAAACCGATTTATGTGCATATAATGTGTAGGTAGTGTAAGTGTAATCAAACTCAAAAAAGTGAGTAAAATCTAATACAATAACTTTAAGAGATATGTTTAAGTAAAAGTAATTAAAATGTGTGAGTATATTATACAAGGCAGCTCTAGTACATAGGTATTTACTAAACTTTAGTACAATAGTGTGTATAATACAATAATATAAATGCAAAATTGTCTGTATGTGTTAACTGTAAATATTACCAAATTAGCTACTAATATTGTTAATACTAATCATACTGTGACAGTATATGAACACAGTTATAGTTATAGTACACTAAATAGTGTAGATGTAACAATTAACATGTAATAAGTATTGTGCATACATAGTTGAAATTTATTTGCTGTTGTAAAAATGAAAAAAAAGTATTGTATTGGTAGAGTTGTTTACGTCAAAGGAAAAAATGTCATCGTGTGTAATAAAATTTAATTTCTGAACTGATGTTATGCCTTGTATTTGTATGTAGGCAGAATAATGAATATATACATACTAGATACTACCTATATGATTCTATATTTATAATTGTTAGCTTTGACAATTTTTGTATGTTTTACAATAGCTTTTTTATTTGAAGAGATCATGATTTAATTTTGATTCTGTGATTAAACTTGAGTATAATACCGCATTGATTAGGTATTCGAAATGAATTAATCTAGGTTGTGTTATAGTCAATAAAAACTACTGATCAAATCAGCAATCTTCTTGTCAGTTTGTATAAACGTAAATTCAGTTCGCACACACTTAATTCTATTTCTCAATATATTTACAATACAATGAATTTCAAGCGAAAAAATGGATACTTTTCATGATGTAGGTGTATGAATGAAGATTAAACGCTATAAATAGTAAGAACTAACAAATTTCGTTACTTTATGAAGTAATTATATAATACACGATTTAAGAGCTACTGCTAACCTTCCTAAAACTAAAAATCAAGTTTTTGTAGTCTCAACTATGCCTGAACTATTAATAACATGATATTGCTTATCAGTTTATTTGGTTACTTTAATTTTCATGCTTGAATAATTCATAAAAAACAAACGCAAATAGATTACTTAGTATTTGACTATATATGTCAAATATGTCTATTGGTTTATCATTTTCTTATTTCTTTTCGAATGGGTTTACCAAGTTTAGGTGCATGTTCAATAAAATACATTTTTATATTTGTATTCCTTTGGGCGTGCTCAAACCAAACAAAAACATTAAAGATTCAAAGACTTGAGTTTATTTCATGATTCTTATTTGATCTAAATTTAACTCACAAATGAAAATGGTGAGGATAAAGAGAAAAAGGCAAAAGAATGAAGAGAAATGAACAAATTAAGTTTGCTTTTGCATTTGTGGAAAAAAATCTTATAAATGAACAATTGTGTCCCATACACATACATAATATTATTTCATTAGACATTATAAGACCCATGTAGTAAAAGTATTCACAATACACTCAATACAGACCTTCATGTTAGAAAAAGAAGTTTTTGGCACATAGGTACTATTACAATTTCCATCCAGAGGCTATAGATAAAGTTGAGGAAAGCAAATGGAGTTTATTGCAGTCAGAGACTCGGAGAAATTGCTTTCTCAAGCCTCGGGGAATTCCATTTCAATAGCGTTTTATTCGTTTCTTTTCCCATTAGTTTTCCCCTTATATTATAGAGTATATTTACCCAAAGAATCATATTATGTGGGTTTACCGAAACACCATCAACTAACTTTGTGGTTACTACCACAAATCATGTCCCCTTACTCTTATTTATGTTAGCAACAATATTGAAATTCCTTGAAATAAGCAAATATTCCACAATAAAAACGGTTTCACCCACTTAAGTCAATGTGAAACGTTGTTGACTGATTAATTAAATCGAGATTATCGATTATCTAAGCAAATCAGTGAATTCCTATAGTTCATTCATGTGCTACTTGTCTCTTTTTACTTTTTACATGCCCAGTCTTCTGCTGGATGTTCATTAATTAAATATTATGAACTTTTTACAGGTTTTTTACCTAAAAAAGAGTTAATTCAAAATTATTTTAAATAAATCGGGTATTTATTTAAAATAATTTAGAATCTAGAACCATATAAATCTCTAGAACAAAAATGATATTTGAGTTTGAGACTTGTGAAAAAGAGACCATCGAAAGTTTCGTTGAGACTGTCAGAAAACCTCGACTCGTCACAATCACAGAGTGAGACAAATCAATGCAGAAATGCAATTTAGGATTCAATCGCTTATTTGATGCAGAGACGACATCTGTAAGGGGATGAGCCGAACACATTGCTTTTCCTCGAGTGGAGAAAGATCGGTGGAAAACAAAGTAACTTGTATTTCCTACCCCATGGTCGTTGTGGCGCTGGGGCGCAATTCTTGTTCCTCATTCATTCTCTAAAAACTAAAAATAAAGGCCATCTCCTTGTTTTGTTTCGCTGTTTTGCTGTATCGGGAGCTTTTAGTTGGAGAGTACGTCCTTGGAATTTGGATTCATTCGTCGGCTAATCTGTGAAATAAGTGGTACTGAAAGTTTTGTTCGTCATAATTTTACCAATTAATTGCTTACAATTCAGTAAATATTAATATTATAATATTGATACTAATTTTTTGTTTCAGGGTTTGCCAAAGAACTTTCCAATTCTTCAAAATGATGCGGTTTGTAAGTCAAAGATTGCAATCAGCAGTTCGTGGCACACTGCTGAACACAAACCGAACTTTGCCAGGTACTTAATTGCTAATTAACTTCAGACCGAATCCATTATTTTTGCACAGAAATGGCATATTTTAAAGATGTAAGGGACATAGACTAAACAGCTGATGCATAATTAATCCTGGCTACGCCTTTGGATGTTGGAGAGTAGTAATTCGAAGTAGTGGTTTTAGTTTTGATTTACGATTTTTAGTCGTTTAGCATTATTAAAAAATTGCCAAATCCTACAAACTTGTAGTTAAAAATATTATATGGACAGGGAGGTTGGTAATAAAATGTGTTGATTGTTGAATAATTATAATACAATAAGTTCTCTTCTCAGTAATAATAATATTGTATTTAGTGGACCAACAAACAGACAACCCCGAGTAAATCATAAATGCAATTCTTTTGCCCTAACACCTAAATGGCTTAAACCCAACAAAAAACTTAATTAACTAATTAGAATTTGTATTATATAAACCTACACCGCACCCTTTCTAATGCCTAATATAGAATAACGAGTTTGCTGGAAAACTGCCTTTTACTTCAACAAGTAAAGTAAATCGTAGATCCACAATTAACTATATATTAACATTATTACTGTATTTATGTTTTTAGCTGCCGGAGCTTCCAGACTGATGTCTCATGAAGTCAAAGAATCCGACGAAGATTTTGATTCTCGATATGTTGCCTTTTTCAGTCGAGCCGACATCGACGGATGGGAAATTCGAAAGGTATGTTATGTTAAATGAACCACTGAACATTGGAGATTAAAATTGTGATAGTTCTTTACAGCATGTTTATCATTATAACGACAATTGCTATATTGCTGTTCATTGGACAGCGTTTAACTTAACGTAAGAAATTACAAGGTGTGGGAATAGTGGGAATTGGTACTGCGATATTAGATTGGAGGATGAGTAGATCGAGTTTCTGAAATATGATATGAAGTAAACCATTATCCTAACCTTATGTACAAAGTCAGTTTCAAAGATGATCAGTTTAAAATATTCTTGAGCAGTGAATGTGCTGTATATTTTTAAGCATATTAATATGGAATGCACAATGGACTATCTTCAGTACCGGTACCTCAGTACCTCCGTACTAACTATAGCAAAATTCCTTTTTTATGGTTTGCTAGGGGGGACATGCTTTTAGTATTTGTAGTTAGTATTATTGCTCGAAAATACACACAAACACATTACATTATAGTTGCAAACATTAATTAATGTCTCGTTTTTTATAGGGAATGAATGACCTTATCGGCATGGATTTGGTTCCAGAACCAAAAATTATTAATGCTGCTCTTCGAGCCTGCCGACGCGTAAATGACTACGCTTTGACTACCCGTTTTCTGGAGGCTATTAAATTCCGTTGCGAAACTAATAAGGAACTGTACCCATACATCTTAAAGGTACTTTGGATGTTCATTCTATTACAAATATTTGTTTACTGATCAAATAGAAATTGATAAAAAATGTATATGTATTATTTTACTTTTTAGGAAATCAGACCGACATTAGAAGAACTAGGAGTAAGCACACCAGAGGAATTGGGATATGACAAACCAGAATTGGCTCTTAAGAGCGTCTTCGATGTGCACGGTTAAACATATAAATCGTAGTCAACTTAAACATATGTACATAATAATAGTGCTGTAGTTTCAAATCAAAATCATAACCGTGCCCCATTTATTAGAAGTGCAAACGCAGATATGGTTTTGCGCTACTGGAACTATTTCTGTCTACAATAAAGTATCAGTTTGTTAAAAGTGTACCCAAATTAAACGACAGGAGAAAAATAAAATATGATGTCGATGTAAAATTGTATATAACTACTTGAAAATCATGCTTAAAAATCCTTTTATTCGAACCTTTACTGGAAACGTAAAATATATTATGTCACGCATACTGCATACTAACAACAGACTTATGTGTGATCTTCTTAAGTTTATTAGAGTTAGAAAAGGCGCATTCATTACTGGTAATAATAAACGACGAAATGAAATACATTAATTAATACATTAAAAACAATAAAGCAAGTAAACGTATAATTAGCATCTAACATTTACTAGCATCAGCTTCTCAAAGAATTCTCTACAAACTACATAGCAGACGAAGGTGGTTGACTAGGTCCAGAGGAAGTATTTTCTTGCTCCTGTTTAGCAGCTTGTTGAGCTTCTACCTCACGACTTTTCCAGGCTTCCACAATTGTTCGCGGATGGGTAGGTAAAAATCCTACATAACCTGTGTGGCAAACCAAAACCAATCCTATAATTATTTTTTATAAGCCTGACATCTACAATTTACAATCTACAATCTACAATTGTGACATCTACAATTATTATTATTATAAAACCATGCAATTAAAATGTTTTTTAATATTTAATGTATTAATCTATAGAAATCGTTGTGGGAAGGATTAGCTTGGTCTGACAAGTTAGGGGAAAGTGGCCTCAATTACGAGTTTTTAAGTTTCATTAATATTATTATTTAAAAAAATACTTAATGTACCTAATAACTTTGCTACAGGAGTTGAGAATATAGCTCCTTGTCCCATCCAATATCTGGCTCGTTCGACGTTTAAAGCAAGTAATTTTTGATTATCTGTGTTCGGCATGGGATCATAAGTTCCTATCTGTTCAATAGGTAGGTCATCTCTTTTATCTTTGGCCTACAATCATAAAAATATCCACAACGTCATTAAATGACTCATTTTTCCAAGCGGTGTCTAAATTTTACATTTGGACATTTCAGTGAAATTCAACTCACGTTCGCGACGACAATATGAAAAAATGGTCTATTTGAATGTCCATGAAGAGCAAATCGGATAATCTTAGTTACTCCTGCTTTGGCGACAGCCCCTCCAGTACTTGGCAGAGGCATTTTCTATCTAAAAAACAAATTAAGAATTATACTTTTATTGTTAAAATAATCTTAACTTTATGTACTGTAAAAGTCACTCATTTATTACCACATTCAAAGGAACCGGAAGTGGACCCTCAGCAGTATTATTTATATCTTTAGATAAATTAAAATTCCCCGCTGTTTTTCAATTGAATTCAGCCCGCGTATATCTGCAGTCTGCGAACGCTTGACGTTGGCCTTTAGTAACCCTGAAAATAAACAAGAGGTCGGGGGCCATGCAATAACTACAGCATAAATTTGAAACGTCAAAGAAGGATCCAATAGGGTAAATAAATTCTGAGTTTGAAAAGGTTTGAGGGATGACGTAGGGTTTGCGGGTGGGATTTCGACGCAAACGTAAAACAGCAAACGAATGGACGGTCCTAGTCAAAGTTTGCGTTACCTAAAGGAAAGCTGATGATTGGATTGCGTTTTGCATTGCATATTGAACTGCAAATTGAAGCTGAGAATTTCATGTAGTGAATGAAGAGAATAAAGCGTAAATGCTTGGAGCAGCTACCAGGTTTTAGTTACACACGAGAGTTGAGTTGGATGGACGACAAACACAACACACTGCACAGTTTGGACTGATGACGAACGAGGAGTACACTACTCGTGTGTTTTTTATACAGAGACGAGTGCAGAGTGTGCAGAGTGTGCAGAAAGCAGAGTTGAGTAAAGCAAAGTAAGTAAAGTGTGTGTGTAAGAAGAAGTGGAGTGAACAACGCAATCTTGAGGCTGTATTAGACTCCACATCGTCGTATTATAGGAAAAACACGTTTGCCCTTGAGTGATCCATGTACTTCTTTTGTGTCCTGAGCGCAGTTTCCAGGTACGTATTTACTTTTAATAATTTTTGGTGAAATTATCTCGTTTTTGACGCAGTCAACTTTTTTCTACGCTCGACTAATTATTAGTGTACTAATTGTAAGTGTTTTATGGTGAAATTGTTATTTGTGTGTCCCAGGTCAATGTCACTAAAATCGCGCGTAAAATACCGGTTATAGTCAGTATATTTTATCATTTATTGTTTTATAATAATTGATAATGATGTCGCTCGAAGCATCATCATTAGTGCAAATTTTAATGCAAAAAATTAATATTTAGTTGTGTTACAGAGTTTATTATTTTGCCAGATGTCAGATTGCTAACGTTAAGCGTATGTAGTAACAAGTTATGTATGTTGATGGGTATTGATTGAATGCTGACTGAACACAGTTTAGGAAGCCCTTTTTTGGATTTTGTTGTTTGTCAGTGCAGTGTGCAGCCACTGACACAAGACATGAAACCTAACTGACAAGGCTGACATTATCAAGAATACTGTCAACTGCTCATGGCATACAATGCCACTAAACAAATGCAAAACTTTAATGACAAGGAAATGATAAATGTATTTATAACCTACCTTTAGATGGACATCAGAATAGACATTTGACATTTTGTATTTCATTCATTTGTGTCATCTAGGCCAACATTTTTGATTTAACAAGTAGAATTTTCTTTTTAATGACTTTTTGTTGTAAATTGTAAAGGTCGTTAAGTTAGTCTTTCATATTGAAAGAATTTAGCAGTTGATCGATCCAGTCAAGACATTGAATCGTACTTGAACATTGAATATCGAATTTTTTATATTTTATGTTTATGACGTAAGCACTTGATGCAAATCTTAGGAATTTACCTGAGTACTAAATTGTGTTATAATTTCGGTGTCGGTGAGGACTTCGGGTAAATCTTTAGTTTGGTTAGTCGAATGGGTTTTGTTTCTTTGCAATTTTTGTATGGTTGATGGTTGCATGATTGTTGGTTTCGTCGGAATAATATTTACCTTTTTTAAATGTTACAGTTTTGCACTTATATTGTGCAGTTGACAGTATTTCATTACCTACTTAATTGATTGAAATTCATCAGATTAGTTTTAAGTTTTCATAAATGCTAACTCATTTCAAAAATCAGTATTATCATTCAACCAACACCGTACGTCTATTATGTATCAAGAGTTAATATTAATGACTAAACAAATAAACAAATAACTCTAAAGATGACTCATGTATAAACTTAGTAAATTGTGACAACAAATTACGTAATGTTGTTTTCTGTAATTCAATGTTCAATCACCTTACTGACTGCATTTCACTTTTAATGCGTAATAGTATAAACATACATTGCAATTACTACAAAGCTTTGTAATGTGGTAGTGTTACTTATTATCACTTTTAAATAACTTACTCGAATGATTTGAGTGTGATCTGTAAGATTGCTAATTGGTGAATCTTGACTTGAGTGATTTTTAGTGTCCTTGCTAGTTATCAATCTACATTGTGATATTTGTGATTAATAGGTAACTATTTATAACTTGACATTAATTACAAGTTTTCTTATCGGATTACTGTGATGTAAGCATAAAGAAGACCTTTTTTATAGTCGCTACTAGGATTTACGCTAAAATCCTTTACAACATTCAAACCCCATTAATTACGATTAAATATTTATTATTGCGTCTTTGCGTGACCTGTAAAATTGTTACTAACGATGTGTGGTTTACTTAGTTTACTAATTACTATTACTTACCTAAACTAAAAACTAAACTGTAAACAGTTTAGTTAATATGTAATAATTAATAAAATATCGTAATTACTCGCTGGACCGAAATATTATCCAGTGGTTTTGAATGGCGTGACACTTGACATGTCAAACTATTTGTGCAGGATAACTACAACCAAAATGAATTAACATTGTGTTAAACCAACAGTACAAGTTTTCCTATTTCTTCGTTTTATGGTGGTACTCTCCTGTGTCCTGTAATTAAAAAATTCTGAGTCATAGTTACTCTGCAGATCATCATTTTTATAAATTCTTTATATTGAAGCTACAGCAGCCAGCAGCTATGAAATTAGGTTTCATGGAATTATTTATTTTTTAATAACAATTTAATAGCAATTGATTTTATTGATTAAATGTTGGATCCTTGGTTTCTTATAATTATATAGCCTCTCTATTTATAACTAAATAGAAATAATCTGAATTCAATCTTTGTAGTTGAAGTTTTTCTTTATCTATCGATTTTATATTTTCTGGGGTAAGCAGGATATGGATTTCATCTCGAGGCTTATATTCTTTGATCGGATAAAATTACTTAGTGTCTTATGTATTGTATATTACTGTTTCTAACATCTAAGAAATTACCGTATTCTCTTTCTTATTCAAATCATATGTAAATTGAGAATATTGAGATCCTAAAAGTGCAATTACTTAACACGCAGTTGATGGCATTTTGTTGTAAAGAAGAGGCTAGACGTTAATTTATAATCTGGTTTTGATAATATCAAGGAGCTTAATTAACTCACGAGGCGTAGAGAAAACGTCGATAAACTGTTCACTGTTCTCGTATGTTGGAGCATTTAGTGAATGTAGTGATAATATTTTTAAAGGACCAAAGCAAAAGTCTAAAGTTTCTGCAATGTATGTAAATATCTAGAGAGGCGTTATTTATGTTAGCATAGATTATACTTACCTCGACTCTTAAGTGATAAGGTTTTAGCTTTGACTTGGTTTCAATGTCCGATAAAAGTAATAATAATGTGATTTGTAGCGTCAATACTTGATGCTACAAAAAATGTGATCTGGTGATCAATATCAAAAGACTTAACTACTTTACTACAATATTATTATGTTTACGTTTAGGAACTTCGAATTTTACTGACGGGATTTATAAATGGTACAGTGTAACATCACAGTTGATTTTTACCTTATCATCGTTATCAGTCATGTACTCATGTATATTATTGTTCGTAAGGTCAAGGGTTTACTACAATACTGTGTATATTCGAAAGATGTAGATGGTAAAGGCACTGTATTAGACAGACTTGTGTCGTGTGATTTCGACATGGTTTACCTCAACAGCCAAATAATTATTTGTAGATAATCTAATCCTAATAACAGTACGTGTACTATGTACTGACTCTTAGATATTCAGTTGTGTGACATGAAATTGTTTAGCAAGCAAGTAGACATAATTTTGTTAATGGGAATTGAAGTTGTTTTGTTAATAGCTGTTTTGATCCTTTTTGATTTTACGTTATTATTATTATTTCCTTTAACATACATGTTTGAAACATTTTCAATTTGACGCGCAGTGACATTGACCTAAAGGAAAATTCTGTCGGAATCAATATTTTTGTTCGTAACGTTTCAGTGTGCTTTTTGTATTTTCAGATAATCTTGTACATACAAGTGTACATATAGGTAGCAGTTGAACAATTTTTTGCAAATTGTGGTGAGAAATGAGCTCCGGAGCGTCGCGCGGAGCCTCTAAGGGAGGCTCCAAAAACAAACCCAACAAATCAGATTCAAAATCAGATAAAATTGATCTCAACCCTAAGATCCAGGTAAGCGGAATACAATGCAATAAAAGTTTTAATTGTTGTGTATGAATAACGACGTATTTTAAAACGTAACACATTGTTTTGTTTGAATTTTTAGCCCACTGCAGAACAAATGCAGATTGCGCGGATTATTGACACACATCGGTCAGAAGAACCTGAACTACAGAAAAAAATTCGGCAGGTAATGGAGATCACACGATCTACTGAAGATGAAGCTAGTATGGCACTTCACAGTAGGGAATATGACATCGAGCAAGCCATTACACTTCTTACAGAGGGCGGAAGCCAGTCACTTGAATCTGAATGGGCACAAGCTGGCAAAAAACGCAAGCCTAAAACTCCAAGCCAAAAAGCTGATCTCGCTCGGGAGAAGGATGTAAGGACGATTATATTAAAATATTCAGCATTATGTAGAAAGAAAGAAATACTAAAAATACAACTAATGTTTAAATTTTTTGGCAGCGAGGTGCTGGTAAAGAGTCGGGAGATCGAGGAGGACGGGAAAGATCAGAGAAACGTGAACGAGATTCAAGGACTGAAAGAATCGATCGTGAGCGGAAAGACTCTGAAGCCGGTGATGGACAGACTTTTAGTAATGAGCCAAGACGAGGCGGTGATAGACTTGATAGAGGAGGTCGAGGTGGACCACGTCGTGGTGGTAGAGGAGGAATTGGTCGGGGTGGACGTATTGATAACAACAAAGAAAACGATGAGGCTAATGGGACACGGGGGTCGTACGGTGACAGGGGTGGTGGTGGATACGGGAGGATGGCTAACGGTCCCGGACGAGGAGGACGTGGCGGAACTGGAGGACGTGGCGGTCGAGGAAGTAGAGAAGGTGGTGGTCGCACATTTGCAAATAGAGCGCGGGGTAGGGATGGTGACAGTAGTTATAACACAATCGACGTTTGGGAGAATAGTCAAGCTGATGCACCCACAGAAGCGGCTCCTCTAAAAGTTGGTAAGTACCTCCCAGTCTGAATGGTAAATTACCAATGTCGTATTAGCAAAATCAATTAAAAGGTTCCAAATATCTGTCTCTGCTCTTCGCTTCCTTCATTTTCGGACGAATTTATGTATAAACAGATAATTGGGACGAGTTTCCTTCTGCAGAAGACTGGGACAACGAAGAGTACACTGGGTCACTCGCAGATACTAAAGTATTCACACCGTCTTCTCAGCCTCAAGGAGCTCCACCTTTAACTGATGCTACGAATGGTGTAGGTCCGGGCGGTCCAACTACTAATCATATTGTAAATGCGACGTCGGCAGGTTCAGCACCAGGCGATGTAAAGATCTCTAGTGGAAATCAAGATTCTGTTGGAGCGGGACCAGGGGTCAATATGAGCAGCGTTGTTGCAGGACTGAATACGGCTAGTGGTGGATCCAATGTTGTCTCAGGCCAAAGTATCGACATAAACATGCTGTTACAGAAACCACAAAGTACAACAGACAATTCAGATGTACTTGTCAGAAGTGCTGGCGCGAACCTACTCGCTACCCTTCAGTCTTCATACACTAATAACCAAGTGCAAGTTGGGCCACCTGGCAATCAGGCCCTTCCTGCACGTCACAAAGTGCAACGACCTCGTGGTCCAGTTTCAAAGGTATTATTGAAAAGACAAAATTAAAATTAGCTCTGATATTTTTATTTTATACGCTATGCTTTTGCTTATATAAAATCAAAATCCACATAAACCTAAAGTTGGGATTTGTAAACACATTAATAATTTTCATTTAGATTCCCTCATCCGCGGTAGAGATGCCTGATGACGCAGTAACGACTCTTGATGTACAATTTGGAGGCATGGACTTTGGAACTGATACTTCAATGAGTTTTAATTCGGTGATGCATAGTGGAAAACCTGGTGGTGATTTGCTTTACGGAGGTCCTCCTCCAAAAATGGACACATTCTCGGCAGCTGGAGATAAGGAAGTCGTACAAAATAAAGTTGCGCCTCCTCCTTCTCAGTCGCCATTCCAAAGCCAAAGGAATACTGGAGCTTCTTTGGTAGAACCCTCGAAAGGGTCTACAATTACTCCTAGTATCGACACACACTCACTATCTATGCAGACTCAAAAGAATCAGACTCAACAGCCTTCCTACACAAATGTGAATGCTAGTAATGCTGGTTCTGCCTTCGTTTCTTACGGAAAAGGCGCTCCAGGATTTCCTGCACCCGGTTTTCCACCTGTTACGGCTGTCACTGGCTCGGTTACTTACAATAATTCAAATACTGGAGGTGCTGGTCCCGTCGCTGGCGGTTCGTCGTATGGTACGCAGAACGCTTTGCAAAGTCAGCAACAGCAGCCTTCTGGCTACCATAATATGAGTAATATTTCATACAACAGTCAACCGGTCGTAAGTGCAACACAAGTCTCACAGGTTCAACCTCAACCGGTAATACCATCTGCTACTCAACATCAAAACGTCGGCACTGTATACGGCGGTTCGTCAGTACCTAATCAAAACCCTTACCACCACGCCAATGCAAATAGCAACTCTGGGTTAGTTTGGTCGAAGTTTCACCTAATATTTTCTAATATATATTCCAATGTATCCACATATATTTGTCAATATAACTAACAAAATGTGTAGCATGGTTGTGCGACGAAAACTGTTTCTCAATCTCATGTTAGGTATATTAATTTATTCTTACTTTTAAAACTTCACATTTAACGTTTGCATATGTGGGTGTGTTCAATTAGTTATGTCAATAGCTCGGGAGGAAATCAGTACGGAGGCTACGCACCAAAGATGTCCAGTTCTTTAGCTGCGTCAACAGGGTCAGGAGGGCATTCAAATGCTAAGGACTTAAATGATGGAACGTCGAATGTTGCTGTCTCAACACCTTCTAACGTTTCCAGTGCTCAGTTAGGAACTAATAGTGGTTCAGGTATAAGATCCAAATATGCCATTACAATTTTGATTTAATTGTACATTATTATTAAATTTTATTTTTTACACAGTGATAACTGCTGCCTCCTCAGCTTCAAATACGAAACTGGCAACGACTGCTAATACCACTAACAATACGTCGGGTTCTAAAATGGGTAATACAAGTCTGCCCCCGGGCATGGTGATGCAGCCTCAGTACATATTAGGACAAGGAGCCGCTGTTCCAACCTTCTACAGTGTTCAGACTCCATTCTATGGTTTTGACGAGAATGCTGTCCAGTTGCTTCCAAGACTGCCACATCACATGGCTGGCTACTATGATGCTAACACGGCAACCGCCAACTATGGTAGCTTATATTTAGTATTTATTCGTATTTCATACGAGTGACTACTTGTAAATAAACTGACTATCTGAATTTATAAAATAAGTTTTCGTTCTTTATTGTGAAATGCAGGCGCAGGAGCTCAGGCTGGAGTAGCAGCTAGAAATGATGGTGCAGCTTTGCCAGCGGCTTATTCGGCTGGTGCAGATGGACGCTATACACGTTCAGACAGTTCAACCGCTTCGCCTGTGCCTTCGAATCTCGCAGGTGGAAATACGCAGGCAATGTATACTCCTGGACTACCTGGGTATTATTACTTGGGAAATAATGTAGTTCACGGAACACCATTCCCTTATGCTCCACCACATATGTACCAAACAACGCCGATGGCCGCAGGTACAAATCCTTCAGGTGCTCCACATGCGGCCAGCGCAAATCATCAGTATCCAAATAAAAGTGTTTACGGCGCTCAGTACACGTACGATCAGGGCCAAGGGCCTACAACAGACTTTAGTAAGAATTCCTATACGGGCAGCACAGGGGTTGGCCCTAATTCCAATGCAGGCAAGGGACCGTCTGGAACTACTGCGGGTACTTCTCAATCGACTGACTTGAATACGTCCATGTACGCCAAAGGACACAATATGAACAAAATAAATGTAAGCTCCATTATTATTATGATTCCAAGTTAAGCATTCAGCGACAATTATTGTAGACTATTTAGTGCCGGCACCATGTATTATATGGATAATTATAATAATTAACCAATATGGTTTCGATTTTGTTTCAGTCTTACGACAAAGGCTACGGAGCCAATACCAGCGGAGGCTACAATAACTCAATCGGAGCGCAGACAAACGCATTGAACAGTCAATTGGGCGGTGCAGGAATGGGAGCTCCATATGGCGTCTACATTGCACAGCCACCAGTACAGACTCTCGCTATGCATCAAGTCTCTTAATTTCACCTTTCTTTCATTTTATACTTTCAGTTGCATTGTATCTGTCTTTTGAAGCTTTACGCAACCCCATTATTTTGTTGTACCATGGTGTCCTGAGCTGGTTATGTTCTTTGATTTACGCATGTATTTTTACATTGAAATTCGTAAATTATGAGGCAGCACGATTTGCCAACTTATTTTATGAACGTTATTATTATTGCTTCCTTTTATAATGTGATGTGTACCCATTTATTTATTAAATGAGTTTGTTTTCACGTACGTACATCATTCATTCAACTTTTTATTAAGTGATTGTATAATAATTTTGACTCTAACATACTAACATCTTTCTGTTCTATGAAAATCTTCTCTCTCTTTTGTCATTGTGTGTTGTTCTTTAAACCAAAACCTCTTAAAGTCCTTTTTGTAGTCTTATAGTTCTTTTAAAATGATAGAAGAATTTTGCAGCGTTTTTGGTGACAGAAATGAGCAAAATAATTCTGAGGGAGTGCAAATAGGTCTTTATAACTGGACTTTTTTATTTAATAGGATGGCAGCAACGCGTCTCGTCAAGGCGCAGGACAGCCTAAGGGAAATAAACAACAATATGGCACACCGTACTGGTCAAATTAGACGAGGATCACTTCTACATGCGGAAGCCCTTAATATAACTCCCCGTAAATCCACAAACGACTATGAAAGTTAGGGTCGTAAGAGGTGTTAACATTTAAAATAATAATAATATGGGATTAATTATAAATTGTAATTATTATTCTAGCACATCTATCGTCTATTATCTCTGATATAATATAAATACACTTGATTGAACGCGTATTATTACCTACCTATAATAATTAATATAATTAACTGATGATTTAGCATATAAACACTTATACACGTAATATAAGATTTTAGAGTTTGTAATTGTACATATATTAATAGATATACTATTATTATTATGTAACAAGTGGGTGTATTCAATGTCAACGTAATGACAATGACGTGCAGAAATGTGAAAATATTAATATACCTACTTAAACAAACAAAGGTAGGATACAATTACATAATAAATATTTTAGTGTTTTTGTCTGTTGTAGTGATAATTTTTAGTTTATAGTGTACCTATTATTGCTACTACTACAGTTAGATTCGTTCAATCAGTATGTAGGACGATTTCGTACGATGTGCCCTTTCCTTGTCAGTAAATTTTTCATTATGGAGATGAACACATTGTACTTCAAATTACATACTAACTTTATTTATTCATTTCATGTTAAAAGTTATAAATAGCACAAAATTAGACACTTTTCATTCATTCATTAATTATTTACAAAGCTTTATATCGACCAACTGCAGATCCAGATCCTTTAGATGTTAGATTTTTCATGTGTAATGTGTTCCTGATAAATAATTACGAAACTAAACTGTTGTAAATAATAATTACTTTATTCCTTCTCCTTGAAAGTTGGACCTTGTAAGTTGTAGTAAAAACGTGTCAGTATTAATGACAACGAAAGAGTAGGATCTAAGTAGAGAAGATTTACTGTAAAATGCCTACGCTACACGTGCCTCTCGAAAGTTCGGAAACAAAGATCTCTAGAATAGCCTTGATAAGTTTAGTCTCATGATTGGGCAAAAGCAAGACATGAGTTAAATACATCCTGCATACATACGGTTTCCGCTCCAGCCAAATTCTGTGTCGTATTCCAACTGTTACAACATATGTTGTGTAAATAATAGTAAATGCCTTGGCCCAAACTCCCACATTTAAATGCATCATTGAAATTCTAATTCAATCATTTAAGTGAGTAGAGTGATTTAATTTGTCCTGTCTTGTTTTCTGTTGTGTACGATTAGAGAAGCACTAAGTGAGGCTGTCACTCATCCCAAATGAATTTGGGAAACTTGGTTCGTTCAAAACGCAAACTAATGCTTTACGTATTACGTGTATTTGTTGTTACGTGTTTGATAAACTTTCCTGAGATACTTTTTAACTACAATTTTCCAGGAAATCGGCAAAGAAAGTTGGAATTAAGCGAACAACTACCTACGAATATATTTATACTCGATGAGAGTTGATAATTATTTCTCTGCTGAAAAGTAGAAAAGTTTCATTCATTTCCTTCACTCTATACACTAGGAAGGAGCTAACGACACTAGCAGCTAGTTTTTAACTAACAAAATTGTTTTCGGAAAGAAGTAATCTTCAATGGTGACTACAAATGTTGGGATATGCATTAGCTCTCTTTCAATGCCCGGAAATTTGGAAATGTCCCATTGCCTATGTAAATTAGGTTCAATGCTTTTACTCCGTCTATGTGTAGATAACTCAAACAACTTTAGTAAGATGCAATAATTTCTCGGAATATCATTGTATTGAAAGAGTTAGGATTCACTATACGAGTTAAACGACACAACTCTATACAAAGTACAAAGGTGTACTAATTGAAATGATTATGTTATCGCTACAGAATTTTACATAGTAATGCTACTGCAAATATTTAAGCCCAGAGTTATACGCAATAATAATCAAGGTTATAATTGCAATAATTTGAGTAATTGTATTATTTCTGCAACTCTACTACTACTACTCTACTAATGGCACTTGGTAACATGATTTTAGTATTCAAGGCTTTTATAGTTGAATTTATAACAAACATCAGGTTTATTATAAGTATAACTTGTAGTTAGATGTTTTGTATAACTTTATTTATTTATACAGTGGGAAATTGAGAAGTGTATATTCACAAGGAAATTACCATTGGGGAACATACACAGCTTTAGGGATGAGATTGTTGAAGTTGCATCGATCAGAATTAAAATTGTTGAGATGCCAGCATGAATATTCATTAAGAGAAAGAGAGAAGAGAGATTTTGAGTTGGACTAAAACAAGTCGTCATGTTGGACCAGATGATACAAATGCAACTGAAAGAGTGAGTGACTGAAGTTGAGGCAAACCAAGCGTGTACTTAAAGTTAGTCCTCGATCCTCTAGGTATTTGGTAGTAAAACATCTCCACTACATCCACTCAGTTTATTCCCCATATTAAATTACTTACCTATCTGTTTATATACCAGCTCTCCATTATCTGTGCACGTTCACACACTACTTCCTCCATAATATTACGCATACATTCAATACAGATCTGCACACAAAGGCTGTGCGGTGAAATTATTCTATTCTGTTAGGAAGAGATGAATGTATAATTTTTCAGTTGTTCCGTCAGTTGTTGGTTTTCTACAAAAAATATACTTTGATATTTATGGGTGCTTTGTCGAATGGATAGTCTCAAATCTGGTGCAGATCAAATGAAAGCTTCAGTAATAGGCATTTAGATGTTTAAAGTAAACCATTTAACGCTTTGATCATCATTTCATCAAAATCATAATAATATTATTAGAACATCGTTTACTCCTTTCCTTGGTGTACTTAATGCCGCATGTCTAGTACTCAAGGGAATTTATAAGTTTGTATTTTGCTGGTGCGGTTTCTGTGTGAAACGATGACTTCATGCCTGCAACTGAACTCTTTATTGGACCAGTCTAAGACAATGAACAAAGTTTCACGATGCACTTTCTCTTGAATGTAATTTGTATCCTGTGCATTCTCTTCGTTTCTACACAAGGGAAAGTTACTTTTGTGTTCCTGTCACTCAAATTTCAACTAAAAGTTATGCACTTTCCCAAAGAACCCTTTAAAAGGCTACGTAAAACAATGCAACCCATTTGATACTTTCTCACTTGACTCTGCATTTTGGTAAAAGGATTGGCCCTATAGAAAGGTATATTGATGCTTTTACTATCTTAGAATGTGGTAATATACTACATATAAACTATATACATATAATAATATGTAATAATATGTCAGGGTGGCCGATGTTATTATATTATAGTAAACGGGTGGTGCAACTGTACAAGTCAAAAGTGAGATTTGAGTTTTTTGAACGGCAGTGAGATTCAGGCGCGAATTGACGTCACTGCGACCCACTTTAAACAATATCTCTTTCCAGTTCCATTGTGAGTCATGTAATAGTCTAAATAGCATAAAAATAAAGCTTTTTATATTTTAAATATACAATTCTAATTGAATTAAATCAATAGGGCAAATCGGTTAGATCGGTAATGATATAATATTATTACCCATTGCCACAAAATAAATATTATTTACCATTTTATTAATAAGATTTTTATGTGCTTTCAAAATGCCGTCTTGTGCAGTTGCATTGTGTAACAACACACAAAAATGTAAAGTGCGTCAACAAAATTTAAGTTTTCATCGTTTTCCCATAAACAAAAACTTGCGTTCGATTTGGATTCACAAGTGTAAAAGGAAAGACAAAATTAACATCAAAAATGCAGTAATCTGTTCCGAACATTTCCAAGATAAAGATTTTATTATCGACCGAATAAATGAAGTGCTAGGTATGAAATGTAAACGGAAATTACGAGATGGAACTATCCCTTCCATAAATCTGCCAATGCAACTTCAACAATCAAAAACCAGGATTCGAAAAGAGAGAATTGACAACCGTTTACATATCGAGAGTAATTAATTTTTTGAAAACAAATTTTCTGTTATATTTTCAATTTTATTTAATGACAACAATAACATGTAAATTATAAAACCAACTGAATAAACTCATAGATAAATGTTCATTCCATGTATATTTGCAGACATATTTGAGAATGATAGCCCATCCGGAATTTTGCAGAATTCAGATGAGTCAATTGAAATTCATCATCGCATTGCTATGATAAATAGTAAGATTCTTTACTAAGTCTACCAATTACCATTTTTATAGGTGTCATAATTACTATATTTAATTATGAACTAATACATGATTCATAATTTGTAATAATGTGCATATATTTTAAGGCGATCGATTGAGCGGTTATAATTGTGAAGAAAATATTTCTAATGCCGAAGAAGATAAGCAAGATCTAGGTATATAAATAATGATATAAATAATACTCTATTATTGTAAACTACTATAAATAAGTCATTTCACTTTATATGAAGATGCAACGGAGACTTTCGTTTACAAATCTCAGAAAATTAAAATTAATGAACAGGAAAAAACTATCGAGTCTTTGGAGAACAACATTCGGAGTCTTGAAAAGATAATTCGTGTTCTTGAAAAAAAATTAAGGGATAGCGATACTTTTAACGCTCAACTACAAAAAAGACAAGAAAAATTGCAACTAAAATATTTAGTTACCAAATGCTCTGAGAAAAGATTAAATTCCAAGATAAGCCAAAACTATTCAGTAAACAAAGAGCACAACCTTAAAAAGCAAGAGAAAAACTTGATAACAAATTTAAAACGAATTATGACCAAACCACAAATAAAACTTCTCTCTGGCAGTCGACAAGTTAGATGGGAATCGAAAGACATTGCAAAATCTCTGTCTCTTGCAGCAATTTCAAAGAAAGCCTACGATACAATCCGAGACGTATGGCAAATCCCTCTGCCATCAACAAGAACATTGCATAATTGGGCATCAAAATTAAATTGCGAGAATGGACTGCTAAAAGATGTTTTTGAAATTTTGAAAGCCGAAAGCCAGTGTATGAATGTTTTTGACAAAATGTGTACAGTTTGTTTTGACGAAATGAGTTTGGACTCTTCGGTTGTATGGGATGCAAGTAAAGATATGATCATTGGACCTCACAAAAAAGCGCAAGTAATATTTTTACGCGGTTTGTGCAGCAAGTGGGAGCAGCCATTTTACTTTGATTTTGATGCAAATGTTACTAAAACATTATTATTAGACTTGATTTACAAATTGGAATCCATAGGTTTCAAAGTCTGTGCCGTTGTTAGTGATCTTGGTGGTAATAATCAACAATTATGGAATGAACTAAATATCTCGGTTATGAATTGTCACTTTGCAAATCCTTACGATGCCAGTAGAACTGTTGAAGTTTTTGCGGATGCACCGCATTTGATAAAGCTATTGCGGAATCATTTGTTAGATCAAGGAATTGTTCTACCACAAGGGACTGTTGTATCTAAAGAAACTGTACAATTATTAGTCGATTACGATAATTGTGAACTTCAAGTTTGTCCTAAGCTCACACAAAATATCATTGATGTTAAAGGATCGGAAAGAATGAAGGTGTCACCAGCAGTCAAACTTATATCCCACCACACTGCTACACTCAGCAAGTTTTGTTTTCCAGAACAGTTGGAAATTTCTACATTTTTCAAAACTTTTGATGACTACTTTGACTTGTTTAATTCGTCTATACCAATAGATAACGACAAGAATATTCGTAGCGCGTACGGATCAGTACTAGAAATGCAAAACCAGACGCTTCAAAGCGCATACAAAATGACAGAAAGTATGAGAGTTCGATTCTACTCTAAAAAATTAAAGAAAATGGTCGCAAGAAACGGATTACTACCGTTTCAAAAGGGGATTTTAATTTCTATAACATCACTAAAAAATCTTCTAACGCAAGGAAATAAGTATTTTAACTTAAAGTACGTCCTTACTAAGAGACTAAATCAGGATCCTTTAGAAAGTTTATTTTCAGTAATACGATCACTTGGACGAACACATGACTCACCATCACCCTATGATTTTAAAAATCGCTTACGAATTATTTTATTAGGATCAAAAATTAAATCTCCATATGGTTCTAATGTCAAATTTGACGATGAACATATTTATTATGTTAGTCGTCGATTGTTAGAGGTATGCCAGGGAAATGATCAAACTTGTATTGAACATGAAATACAATCTAAACCTGAATTAAGCAATCAGTTCAACAAGATAGAACTTTCTGATGAATCTGAAGTGTCTCATGCAGCTTTGAATTATTTGGCTGGTTATGTTGCTTACGCTGTTAAACGAAAATACAAAAAGATTTATGGAACCAATACAAGAAAATATTTTGCGTTACAAGCTGATAAAGACAATTTTGAGACAATTTCAAACGATCCAAACAACTCAATCTCGTCGAGATGGATCTCAGAATTATCAAGAGGTGGACTAATGGTTCCAAATAGTGAATTACTGGACTGGATACGAAAGTGTGAACAACATTTTCGTTCATATTTTTCCGATGTCAGTATCAAAAACGTACCTGGCATAACAACTTTGATATCTAAAAGCATATTAAACGAGTACCCTGAAATGGATGCACAAGTTGTGAAGGAGTTCACTAAAACAAGATTACGCATTCGAATCAAGTTCATGAATACAAATAAAATGACAAATCCTTTCGGTATACAGCAGCAGAGTTCCCAAAGGAATATAAAAAAATCAAAACAGTTTTTGAGGAGCAAATAATAAAAAAAGGTTGCTAAAATGTTATTTAGTGCTGTGGAAAACTGTGTACCGGTAGTGCATATTGACTGGCCAACTTGAAA
>JAQFYB010000631.1:0-47465 GCA_034694085.1 Pogonognathellus longicornis
TTGGATTAATAGTTTTAAAAAATCTTTGTATCATTATCTTTTTGTGACGAAATTAAAATTCTGCATTGAAAATAAAAGTCCCCATGTACACAATAACTCCCCAGTGGGGTGTAATATAGCGGTCATTATAGCATGAAAACAATTGACGAAAGTAAAACTCCCCAGAGTACGTAAATCGGCCAGTACGGTATATATATATATATACCTTGGTTGGTGATATAACTAAACATAATACAGCCATATAATATCTACTAAATGTTTAAATATAATATCAGTCTATTCAAACGTACAACATGAAAATTACATAGACATCTACACTTTCTGTAGACATTTTGCCAATGGAGTTCATATTTAATTTATAACATTACTACCTAGATATTCAAATTATAAAAGCAATTTCAAAAGTAATTCAGAAAGACTATATTATGTTCGTAGTTTAAAACAGTTGCAAGCCTGGTATGAATTCGATTTCTAGCAATATTTGCCTATTTGTATAGTTATAGATACCTCCATCCTATCCAGGGCCGTACAAAAATTTTCGCCTTCCACTGGATAATTAATTGTTTATGAAAATAATGTGTTAAAATTCAAAAATCTTTCAAAATGCTTGATATTTCTGAATCCAAAAAACCTTGGTGTCAGTCATAAAGCCATTTTCAGGCTAATGACGGCTAAAATAAACTAGTACAAAAAATGCACTACAGTTTGTTCAAAAAATTGTTTACTTGCACTTAAAAAATCATTTCAGAACCAAGTGCAAACACATAATCGAATCGAAATAACCATTTCTCTCCTATATTTCTGTTGAAACATTTGAAAGAGTCAGAATTTTAATCAAACACACCTATATGCCTACAAAATTTTAAAACGTAGACTGTAACAAACTTCAGTTTTAGCGAGTGGTAGAGTGAGTACAACAGCTTCGAGATTTCTTGGAAGTTTGTTCAAAAATTTGAAGGTGCATTTTCAACGTTTGAGCAATATTTATGTTAAGTATTGCTCAAATAGAAAAGGTGTCAGTTGTATCAGGCGAGCCGTTTTTTTTATAAAGTTGCTCCTCATGACCTAATCTAATCAGAACCCTTAAAGGGTTTCTTTTGATTTGGAAATTATAAATGCTAAAGTTTATTTTGAAGCGTTTTCACTCCAATAATTGTGGGGCAATGTCTGACAAAAATATCCATCATGAGCTATAAAAATTTGAGAAATTTAAACCCTTTCTAGACTCAATTTTTTTTATTTGGCTAAAAATTCGAAATATCTACTGTGAATCGAAGCATTAATTTACTCATTAATTTTATCATAATACTGAAAGCATCTGAAATATGACAGAAATATGACCTAAAGCATAAAACATGACCTGTCATATGTCTTTTGACATTGTTCTAAAATTATGGAAAAAAGTTTACGAATATTGACTCATATTATATTGGTATGAAACGTATAGATCCAATGCCTTGTAGCTGTATCAGTAACCGTTTAGAATACTTATGTCTTTCATTACTTATCCATTCTTTGTTGATTACCTATAATATTATTATCATGCTCAACAAAAATACTAATAATTATCTAGTGTACCTTTAGAAATCCAGGGGGAGGCTTAAGCCCCTAAGCCTCCCCCTTCGGTACGGCCTTGATCCTATCTGGCCTTATAAATGCTGATAAATTTATAATATTTTTTGTAGGCTGCAGTAAACTAAGTATGTCTATTTATTTAGTACTCTGTAATAGCCAATAGTAAAATTTTACCTTCTATACAAGCTAGTATGTTATACGCAATCCCGTTAATTTAGAACTGTAACATGAACATGACTAAGGTAAACACATAGGGGAAAATAAAAAGTTTCCCTTCAGTATTCGGGGGATGGATTCACGTTTAAATATGATATCTAGTTCATAACCAAGCATAGGTAAATCCTAAGTTATTGTGAGAATGAAAGATAATTCAATTAGTTATTCACAATGAATCCAATTTGAGACAGACTATTAGAAGCAATTAAGAGTTGGAAGTAAGCAATTTGTAAAAGGAAATGAGAACATTTTCACTTACGGCGCAGGAGTCTCATCTTTTATACTTTGTTCAATTCATCCTTCCATTTCCCTACACAAGCTACCCGTAATATAATGACATTCTGATGATATTTAAATAATTACAATAATACACAATGACAAAGTAAGTATGTGAATTGTAGAATTACATCGAGATAAAGTGTGTGTATCTCCACGCTACACTATTTTTGTAATGCATGTACCTACCTATACAATAGAGAGGTGGCTATATCAAATGCATTCGTTTATTTTAGTTTAGTGTGACTGAGTTGACATTCTGTGTTTTCCAAACATCAAACACGTTTACAAGAATAATTGCACAATCATTTTTATTAGCTTGTAGTACAACCATTACATTTCAGTTATTATCATTATTATTGTCACCGTCCAATGTTTATTGTAATTATGTTGTTGCTCCTCTCAAATTGCCCGTACACATCGTACATAGCGTATAATGTCGAAATTACATCTTGTTTTTATATCTTCGTGGGTATTAGGTGCATTGCAGACTATTGTGTACAAATATAATCTATTCATAACTACCTATTAACATATTATGCGGATGCAGGTAGAGTGCACACCGTGGGGGAATTTTGGTAAATAAATTACGCAGTGGATATACAGTACGAACTATAAGACTATGTGTGTAATGCAAGTGTAATGTCCGTTGAAAATAATTATGTGCATGTGTATTGTAGTAAGTAAGAAGATGTAAATGTAAACGAAGCTCCCTGGCTCACTTTATTTAAATAAACGGAAATTAATAACAACTGAACTCTGCGCCAAGCCTCAATTACATTAAAACTAATTCAATTGTGCATCTAATGTGACAAAGGATGATTATCTTCATTAAGACACAGTCGACAAGCTTTTGACTGTCAAACTTTATTCCCTGCTGATTTGACTAGTCCATCTTTTTCAAATGGGATTTTCTATGAATCATTCCCAAGTGTTTCTCTTCCTCTCTGTCTCTCTGTGAGAAATAATAATTATTATTCTGAAATATATTTTCTTATAATTTGCCCGTGCGGAGGAAGTGTGTTCATTCTTATATTTAGAGTAGAGTCATTATTTTATTGTAGTAGTATGTACTGTCGATTATTGAAATGAATGATATTAAACACAAATGCTGACAGCATACATGATGCTCAGATGCGCTAATAATGAGAATAATAAAAGCAAAATATTATTGTAACCCACTAAGCCCAGTCGAGGGTTTCCTCTTTTTTATATAAAGCCTTTTTTACACTTGCGGGCAATTTTCTTTTGATGTGAAGCCGGCTTTATAATAAGTGTTATCTATTGTTCACCATTTATTTAAATATTCTAACATGTGCGTTTCAATTAACCACCACAGTTCCGTCCACTGTACCTACAAATAGGCCAGGCTACTTCGTTTACCGTCCATTTAGCTCGCAATGACTCCATCTCCTTCTCCCCCACAACAATTTAACAATCTAAGCGATGTAACAATAAAATAAATATCATATCGTGCACAGTTTCCATCAAATGATAATAATATCATCTTATCAACTCACTCCATCAAAACCATAGTAAAGAGATTGAGCAATCCACTTTGAATCCAACTACCAAATCTCCTTTCCTAGAAGCAATACTGTGAATAATATACAGACCGCATTGTTTTTATAATAAATACATTATACTCAGATCCAAGGATCTACTTCTTTTGCCCTATGTTAACTTTAGTCTTCATTCGTCAATATCGTCAATACAAATAATATGCTTTTCAATCTACAAAACAGGATGATTTAAACGCATTATTGACTTCCATGAATAAAAAAATTACTTATACAAGTTTGGATTAAATTTCCCCGATTTCTGATTTGCAGTAATTCTCCTAACGATCCTAAAAACAGACTCTAATAATTTTTTAGTAGTACAGAAGGGAGTTTCAATTTTAATCATGAAAATTGATTGTTTGGTTCTACTTTGGGAAAAGAGGAAAATACTGTGCTGTGCACAAACTTTGGTTATGGAAGCAAATTATTATACAAAGCACAAATACATTGCGAATAGAACTAAGTAACAGACTGCTTTAGTCTTCTTGCTAGCCCAAATTATATTCCAGTTATTTACCGAATGTACTAACATATTATAATACATTGTAAAATTATACACCAATTCTTATTACACATTTAGGTATACTCTTTTGCTAGTGGCTAATGCGTAAATATAATAAGTTTGGGGTTTTATTTTTCCCTAATACTTAATGAGAGCATATGGCATTTTACCCAACTTCTTTCTATTGTGAATAAAGTTTGAGTTTTGGCATGGAAAGTATTGTGTTACCCTGTTGCTACCCTAATATGTTTGCTCTGGTTGTGCTTTTTCGACTGATGGGATGGATAGATACTCTCCTTTGTTAAATAGTATTTATTAGGTAATAGAAACAACCATCACACTGTACTATTATTATTTTGCGTTCAATTTTCTTGCCGTTCCGATCCCATAGGTTCATTATTAAGACTGTAATCGATCCTAAAAATATTATCTTTCTTTTCCACAACTAAATAAGGACCTTGCTCGATATTCTCATTTGGAGATTATATCATGCAATATTTATTATTTATATACCTACTAATATACTAATAATAAAGTATTTGCAAAATAATGTGCTCAAACCCATGTGAAACAGGTTCCTACACTTGTTTTACTACGTTGTAATACAAACTCAATCTGATTGATGATACTAAAATAATATCATGATTTAATATGTACTATAGTATAACCAAGGACGAATAAAGCAAGATTTTCATAATCGGAAAAAAATTTGCTTAGGTATATCTTACTAACGTAATATTAATATTAGTAAAATTAGTACATATGAATAAAAGTTGCTTAAGTACTCATATAAGGCCCCTTAAGATAGTCGATATTTATTTGATGACTTGATATTTTCTTGATAAACATAAATGTTGAAAAAATGAAAAACTAACCAGCACAATATTATTAATATTATTAGACGGTAGCAAGTATATGAATGCATACACATAGAATCCTTTATTATGCAAATGTTATGCAATAGCAGTATCGAATGCAACTGTCAATTTTATTTAACTCTGGCACATTTTCTGTTTAAAACTGTGTGTTTCTCAATGTATGTATTGACTAACATGAATGACATGAAAAAGTGTTCTCACAATCTCCTTTCTGTTTTCCACAATCTCTGCTCATCTTTTCCTTTCCATTTGTTTAACAAGGAACTTGGAGACAACGTTCATCACACACGAACACAGCCTGAACCAAACATATCATTGTAGAAGACGAGACGTACACACAGAGAGACGAAGAATGCCAGTTGCATTTTTAGTTGGAGTAAAAACCAATTCAGCAGCATACCTTTTTTCCGCCTTAGACACCAAAAGAACAGATTTAGGTGTTGGAGTAGAATTTATTACACATTTATCTATCTGTTCAAATGATGGTAATGAGACACGTTGGGCAGCTATTATATTTGATTACTAACATGTATCCTAATAGGATTACACGGTAGAGAGCCGTCCCGTTTGGATTAGAGCAAGTACGGACAAACGACGCTGTTGTAGTTGTAATTTACAACGTGCATTTTGTATAGATGTATAGAAACATAAGAAAACATAATAATAGACACGTATATCTATGTGTGGTGTGTAGCATTAAGTGTAGTTGTGTAATAGAGGACTTCGCTTAGATTGTAGATGTGTGTGTGGTGCATCGGAGCATTGCATTGCAGGGAAGGAGTAAATGGCCAGGGCGACGAGGCCACCAAGACGCAAAAGAGATAGGAAAAAGCTACTACACAAATGAGTCGGAGAACAATAACATAGCACCATCAGCGTCACCACACAACATGAAAAATGGTAACGACTACCTTCTGACCCACCTTTACCACCCGAACTTTTGATAAAGTCGGCTTTTGATCCCCAATTTTGTAAATTATCCAATCTAATCGAGACAGGGAGGGAAGCAGGCAGGTCGCTAGTCAGTAGCTCATAATCTCCAACAACCAGTCACTTCAAACTTCAAATCTATCCAACATTTTATGTTTTAACCTGTTCAATACTCCATTCACATTTACAGATATTTCTACGTGTGTTGCCCTGCTCTAATGTCGAAGGCAATATCTATCTGTAACATCACATGAGCTCTGCTCACTTTACCACCACCACCAATCTAACAACGTATAGCCTCCAACCAACATTAAATTCACTATTACTCATTCCAGCACAATAGGAACACACAAAATACAAGCAGTGCCTACCTTTTACATTATAATATCACAAAGCAACTTAATAGAGTTACTCGACTAACTTGATTGTTATGTTGGTGTAGTGTAAGTATTTATGTAGTAGTAGCATGTTGTAGTATGGATGGACATGGAGGGATGAAGGATTTACTACAAGCAGAATACAATTGCTCACATATTTTGTCCATGACTCCAATAATGTTCTCGTTTCTGTTTAACTCAATTAGAGTTTCTCCATTATGTCTAAAGGTAGTTAACTTTGAGTCAGGAAGAAAGAAAATTGTGTAGCGTGTATATTATAGAGTTTCTAATGAGCCCCTTCCATTCATTCATGAATTTTCATTTTTTCGTCTCATCAGCTTAAATATCCTCCTTTTTTGTTACTCTTCACAGTCTTTCCTGTATTTTCATATGTACCTGCGTATGAAATTAATTCAACGGGAAGAAATTTTATTGTCTATGATATTTTATCACAAATAGGGCATCACAGTAATGTGTTGTAATTGGAAAACAGACATTTGTACTGAATTATAAGCACTTGAAATAAATTGAACTATGAACTATGAGAATTTATATTGATATAAATTAACAGAATTTTTTAAGTAAAAGAAACAAGGATAGGAACTAAGGTTAAGAAAATCACATTTAAGACACTATTAGAACAGTAGGTTATAAATTGTCTGGGTAAAAGTTTGAGTAGGTAGATCGGTAGATGTGTTAAATATAAAATGGTAATAAAACAAGCTAAAAGTTATTCTGATAGTAGGTATTATGAGAATAGCATTTGTAATATGGTAGGATTTATTTATAACTTAGCAACTAATGTGTCTCAGGGTAATATGATAATACATAGCTAGAGAGATATTAAGTATAGCATGTTTGTGGTGTGGAGGATGGTATCGTTCGTAGGAGTAGGTAAAGTTCAGGGCAACAACAAGTTCGAGTTTTTTGTGTTGGTGTAGTTAGAGAATTGAGTTAAAGCGGAGTAAAAGCGTTTGGTAGAGCGTGGACCTCTAATAGCTCACAATAAATAATTTAAATAGCAGTTGCAAGTAGATCCTCTTAATCTTTTATCCACTCATCAGAGTTAGATTTATTACTGGTCTGACTTTGTTCGGCATCTGCTCTTCAAGAGTAATATAAGTCATTGCATTTTATATTTTATACCAACAAAACATTACACTACTTAGGATTGTTACGACACACCATAGAATCATTAGGGGGAATGCAGGCTAAACTTGTTTCAAGGATCTTCACATTATTAGAACAACTAACTGCCTTACGGAAGGGGCGGACTCTACTCAGAAATCTGCGATCTCAAGACAAATTTCAATATTTCATCGTAATTGTCAGAAATTTCTCATTGCTTCATTCTCTACTGCTATTAGTAGACGTGATTTAATAAATTAGCCAATCTTATCATTTCTGAACAATGACAGCTCAATACTTTTACCTTATCTACTCAACAATCACATCACATGTAGGCTTCACTTATGGTCGTCAAGGTTTACGCACGAATCTACTATTACACCTTATCTTTTTCAGCAATCACTTTCAGGACCCGTCTCACATTTACTGTCGCTTTTCCAACGAATTCAACTTTTCCTTTTTTGTCTTTATTCAGAAAATTTATTTCAAAAGTGCAGTGCATGCCTACAATAAAAATTGAAATATTGAATGAAGACATATTAAATATTTAATACAAACTAATTTTAAAATATATTATATGTGCACATGTGTTTTAGGTGCATGGTCACTTTACGGTAGTAGATGACACTAGTCTGTTACTCCAGTTTTCAGTAGTCTCAAGCCCGAAGAGGTCCATTTGAGTAAGCTGCAGAGTTCACCGTCTTTGCATTTTGTTATGAAGTTACATAAAAGACGACCTTCTCAAGTCTATCGTAAAATAAGTTTGACATGGGTAGCTTTGTGAATGGCCATGGTCTTTCTCAATGAATACATATCTGTGTGTCTAAAGGGGCCTGAGTGGCAATTATTTTATTAAAACATCTAAGACATTCCTGTGAATATTGCCAGTGACTGAAGTAGTGTTAATAAATCTCATGTCTGCTGGCTGTACAAAATGTATGGACCATGAAATTGAATATGCTCGATTTAATTTTAAATCATGGAATAGCTTCACTTTTTTCATCGCTGTCTGTATTTCTGATTTTAATCCAAAGCGATTGACCAATCTTGTCAATAAATATAAGTAGCATTACTGCACATAACAGGATAAACAGTTTTTTATCATATTATAAATACCACACTTTACTTATTATTAACACTAAAACTTTATTTATTGAGGATAAATAAGGTGTAGATAAGTTTATCAGTTTTTTATTAGGAAATATTCAAACAATATAAAAATCGCATGATATTCATTGAAATGATTGGGAGGTCTACTAACCTCCATGCGGTGATATGATATATTAATTGAATTAGATAACATCAAAAAACAAAAATTAACCTTTGTAACCATGTAGGCAAATGGTGTGAGAAAAATATAATATCTAAGTACAAGGTATATGTACTACAATAATAATCAAGTTAAGTAGTATAAAGTTACAACTAAAAAAGTTTTTCAAAAGTCTGATTATACTAATAATGGTGTTAATATTGCATGCTACTTATTATACTTATTAAGAAAGGACTACTAGTTACCATTACCATATTATGTACAATTCCACAACTTGACAGCAATAAATGTTTTCCGGTTATCGTTTAGCAGATCCAACAGGAGAATGCTCAAAATTATCTCAGAGAATATTTTACAACAAGGTGTCGGCATGTACCCAATTAATTCATATCTCTCGTAGAGAATTGCTCAAGTCAGCGGAATAAATGCTACTGTACTCTTTGAATCTTCAATTTTTATTACACACTTAAGATAGCTTGATCAGTATTAGCACTATCAGCAGTACTTTCCCATAACCATAAGATCCATTAGTCACGAATAAAAGCTTAGTTAGTTGCCATAGGAGGATTACTACTTGAGTACTTGCAGCACAAAAGACGCTTTGCCTTGTCTTTATTAGCAATTACATATATTTCCTTAAATTACTCAGGCTCATACAATATCATCGTGCATCGCTGTAGAAATGCTTTGGCTGCTTGTTAGTGTCATAATAAGAAACACCTCTTCGTCTACGTCCAATTCTACCCTACCTCAATCAACCTCCTGATTTACCTGTACTCACCTTAGTTAGCTCCACACAAGCGCAATAATATCCAGCAAAATACAAAAGGCAAACCTAAAATGGCTTTTCAGCTTATACACTCAATCAAATAATATTATTGTACTATTTTGTACTATCACATAGAAACTACTACATAAAAAGCCTCGCTATATTCAATATTATGTTTCTGTTTTATGTAAAGCACGCTTATATAGTGACACACGTGTAATACGATCCTTTCCATTTGTAGCAGCACTTTTAAAGCTAACAAGTATACGATCAGAACTGTGTAAATAAATAATGTATAAAGCTTTAGCTGTGCAAATGATAGTATTATGACTTTTTTAGATAGTTGCTCCACACAATAGCGCAAAATCAGAATATATGTACAAAAAAGAAAACATTATGACTTGAAAGTAATACGGTTAATAAAAAATAAAGGAAATATTGGCATGAAGACTATGAAACCACTTTGGTAGGTATTCGTTTATATTGTTTCTGCTTGAATGTCTCTATTCAACCTTTCAAGTAAACATAATACACTTCATGTAACGATCTGCTCAATGATCTGCTAGGATGTAGAGGAAAATGCAATAATAAATAACTGCCTTGTCTTCTACTACTTCTTTCCAGGTACTCAAACAATCAGTAGATAGAAGTTTGCCAGATAGCGATACGGCGATACAAGTTATAATATACTTCTCAATATCATTAATTATCCGTCTCCCCGTGTCTCTTCTCCATGCTACTCATTTTGCAACAAACTATAAAACTTAAACGATGGAAATTCTAAAAAACAGGCAAATTTTTACAAACACCGATGACTGCTATTAATTTTATTACCTAAACTCATCTCTATGTAAATTCATTTGAACAACTACTATGTTAACTATAATGGAGCAAGTGCATTAACTGTGTACACAATTTTTGAATTACTAAAGCTAAGCTATATAAATTCATTTGATATTTTAACACAGCCATTTGAATATAGATTAAATAAGGTGGAGTAGCTAAAGGAAAGAAACATTCTTTAAGCTATCGTAATTTTTTAATTATTTGTATTAAATGTTTCACTCAATAGAGTAAGAAATAGAGAGTGAATAAAAAGTAAATAAATAAATCGAGTAAAAAATTAGCTACTCGTTGTTGCAAACACAAAACAAATATGTTACAAAGGTAGTTGAGTGAAAGAAGGCAGACAACAAGTAACCATTCTAACTATATGATACATCTATAGACAAAGCAATTTACAAACAAATTTCCATGCTAGAAAATTATAAGAAGCTAGTTTAATTTTCGGAGTTTTGGTTTCGGGATATGGGTTTTAGTAAGTACGTGTTAGCAATGTTTTGATAGTACCTGCCCTGATGACGATAGTTAAGCTCATTTCAATTTCTTCTAATCTCGCCGACAAAACAACATTTAGTTTGTAAAGCATCCTTCTCCAAAGTAAGCCGTTGCAATTGTTCAGACTGAGAAGAAAAGAGCTGACTGGGTATTATTTAATGCTAACAACATGACTACCCACCTTTACTACGAAAATATTCATCCTCCACCACCACAGCTGCTCCACGTTCCTACAACTACAAGTAATAACTTCTTCCAACTTGATACACAATCATTGTAATACATAGTCCAGTCCAGTCGCTATATAGTCACCATTTAATACACCAGAAGCATTCATAGTACAAGTTACGTAGGTACGTGTACTAATATATAGAAATACTAGCTGCTTAATAATACTAATACACACAACTACGATGGGAAATCAATTCCGAACTGAACGAACAACTGCTTGATTCAAGAAAGTATAGCTACCTTTATAAGTGAATACATAGTCTATATCTGTAGTAAATTGGACCTAACCACAACTACTAATTAGCATTATTGATCGCAACTATTGCTCCTATCTATCTTGCTTTCCTTCAATGAAAACGATCTTTTCCTTTCTTTTCCGTCTACGCATTATTATTTTTAAATTGGTATCACTTTCATGTCTTTTATTTCAACCGTAACAGCAACCTCAAAAAATTTCCACTTACCCTATTTAAGTTTCACGCAGTATTAATCTATATTTACTATATACAATTTTAATAATAATTGTAAAGCAAAAAATGTGACTATGTTTGCATGTCAATGCATGTTCATTCAATACTTTGCTTAAAAACTGTAATTTACAAACATATACAGGTATATATTTTCTACAAGCAAACACTTGCACTATATATACCTAAGTATCACGGTTATTATTACATTTTTTTAATGTCTGCTATACAGCAATAAGTTGTATGAATTGCAACTTCCGTTGTTTGTTTTCCTTTGCAAAACTTTGTACTCCACATGTAGTTTTCCATGGAGGAGATTTCTCAAGTTAAAGTATTACAAGGCAAGGCAAACATAAAATGTTTCTACGCCCGCCCCGGTGTGTTAGTGTAACTATTTGAGTGAGCATTCAGTGAGATTGATAAGTTTATGTTGTTGCGGTGTGGCAGTGATGCTGTGTGTGTCTGTGCGTAGCATATTATAATGTAACTTGTACTAGATGCAAGTCATCTCACACTTTACTCAGTTTTACTATCAGAGGATACCGACAATAAAGTCTGCAGGGCATTTCACAACGAGTGATCAAGTTATGTATACATGAAACGAGAATGCGTTTATAAACAATCGTTAGACGCTTGTATGAACACTTTCGATCTGTATGTCCGTCCGACCATTCGTCTGTCTATCATATTGCTTACTCAAAAACGGTTAAATTTTTTATTATACCTACTTATACGTACTATTGAGACTTAATTTAAAGTGAAAGTCTAAAATAGGAACAGTTGATTAATTAGTTCGTACTTTTGGGCTACTCAATTATAAGTAACCATGCTTAAAATAAAAATTTAGTAGATAAAATAAAATTTGATCTATTGTTTGTTTGATGGCGGCAGGGAACTGAAAAGGGAGAAAGGCAAAGTTTTTTTGCTTTTTTATGCTCTTTTAATGTATGTTTTACCAAAAAGCTGGCACTTCCTTTAAAAGTTATAAAAGAAAAGTTCTTTTTTTTCTATCTTTGCTGCAAGTTTTCGTTTTTTGAAATAAGACAACGTTTTTACCCAAAAATGGTGTTACTATTTCATTATGTAGTACCGATACTTTACCAAGAAAGATGTAGTAATAAATAAACCACTGCAAATTTGCTGAATCTAAGTAAGTAACCATCGTAATAAATAAATCTACATCTTTCTTGGTTAAGTATCGGTACTGCTTTATCTCACCACCTGTAAACAGCTCACTGCAGCAGGAGCAGAGGTGTAAGTGTAAGTGATAGTTTGATTCTGAATCTAAGTAAGTAACCATCGTAATAAATAAATATAAATTTAAGAAAATCACAATGTGGCTTTGTAACTCATCATAATATATTTAGTACTAACTTTCTTAAATTTATATTTATTTATTACGATGGTTACTTACTTAGATTCTGCTTCTGCTTTTGCAATGGTTTATTTATTACTACATCTTTCTTGGTTAAGTATCGGTACTACATAATGAAATAGTGTGCACGCCTTTGTATTAGCGTGGTTTTATTGCTGTGCGGCTGCTTTATCTCACCACCTGTAAACAGCTCACTGCAGCAGGAGCAGAGGTGTAAGTGTAAGTGATAGTGGAAGTCCTATTCAAAGAATAGGTCTCCATTAAAACTGAAAATCTTTTCAAATTTACTTAGACAATAATTTGGATTTTCCTTAATGTTCTTTTATAGTCATACAGACAAAATCATGAGAATTAAGGATATCCTTATTTCCTACATTTATATCTGATTAAAAACAGATACAAAACTATCATTGGATTCCATCTAACACTTTTATCACGTTCCTATAAACAAAAGCAATAGAATGTTATGTCCGTATAAAACCAAACTTTGTTCTACGGTCGTGTAATGGAGTGTAACTACGTAATAACATCTTCTTCCTTTGGGAAAACCATGCTACGATTAACAGGGGTCATTATTTTGACCTTAGTACACTTCATCACTAAATTTTTCTTCTGTCGTTAATTTCCATTTTGTAAAAAGAATGCTAAATTTCTTACTTAATATTGTTTAATGTAATTGGCCGGTAAGAAAAGGAAGAAACTTACTTTTTTATATTAACAAAGCAATGTCTCATAATATACACATTTCTCATTTCATGCAATTATTTTATGCTTAAGTATTTTTGTTCTCTATTCAATGAATAACAAAGCTTTGTAAGCGTAGTATTATATTCACTTTATCCGCTCATTTCCGTATACAGATTTAAAATTCCACAGTAAATAATAATTCGGTTAGTTAATTCATCCTGATTAGTTTCATGTAAATATTAAAACACAAATCTGAATAAAAAACAAGGCCGAAAGCTTGGAATTAGAGTAGCCCACTTTCTAAATGTGGGTATTGGGTATAAAACGAGCAAGTTGTAGAAATAAAAGAAAATTATTGCTACCAGATGTGGTTTAGCTGTGGAAGCTGACCTTTCCTTGATGATGATTGTAGCTCGCCGCCAAAGGGAGTCATTCCATTTCACCACCATGCATCGCAGCTAGTCAGTTTGAAGTGAATTTGTATCTACATTGTATGCATTACTATGGAATGTATTTTTATGTTCTGTCATGTTGTTGTATGTAAAGTTAATATCTTTATCGTTAGCCTGAGCACGAGCGGTCAGAGCAGTTCCATTATGCACCTTTTGTCAACTATATAATAATACATATACTTCTAGGTATACGAGTGCGAAGAGAAAATGCAAGTAAGTACTTGACGGTTGTTCACAAATCCAAAAGAAGGAATAGACTCTGGCGGAGTTCATAATCCATTGTATCACTCAATTTAAACATGAATAGTACCTACCTACTCAAAGTACTTCAAAGGTCTATAGTCTGCCCTAGGGGGAGAAACAGCACAATATCAATATAATAAAAGTAATTCATACTAATATCGTATGAAGCTGTAACATTATGTACTCCTGTGACTGCAACTAGATCTGGGGCTGTATGGAGAAACCTCTGAAATGAGTATATAATAATATTTTGTATTGAAAAGTGATTTGACTTGCTTTTGGTTAGTTAGAGGGATCATGAATGCTCTTTCATGGATGATTTATTTGTACGGGAGTGTTGAGTGGATAAAAGACTTGGCTGTACAGAATGCGGACAATGAGGAATAGCAGATGAGACATTGGCACAAATAAGGAAATACAAATGCGGTAGGCCAAACTGTGCAGGAGGTCAGGTCAGAGCGTCATTGAGGGTGCTGGCCCTGCCTAATGGCTTCTCTATTAAGTCATTTGACTTTTCTGCTCCGCTTTTCAACTTCTGCCTCTTTCTCAACTCACTCACTCACCTTTATCTTATCACTATTTCATATTCTCTTCTCCAATTCAGTTGTTCACACAGATTAGCTTCTGCTGACAAGCCATGTCAAGTCATTCACTCAACAGATTACATCATTCAATATCATCCATTCATCCTCAACCCCTTAATGTATTCTACACTCTTACATATGTATCCTTGTAATGCTCCATTGTACAACCACAACCTAAAACTATGTAGGACTCGTATAGAGACTCTGGGAATGCATGCAATATTATTCCCGTGTTTCACTAACTATATATACAAACTAACAACTACAAAGTAACTAACCCAACTAAATAAGTAACAAGCCAATGGTTAACACTGTAAGTAAGTATTACAAGACTTTGATGTATCTGATATATTTCTAAATATAATAAATGAGAATTTCTAACTCACACGTTTACTTGTTACATAAAATAAGAGTAACTGCAATACAATGTGTTTTTGTACTGCAAGTACCATAGACATGGTATTTATATTAGTAGAAAATAATAATGAACCTATATATTTATTATTGTAACATATTTAGTAGCTACCTTTTAAAAGTTATATACGTTGTATAAGTGATGGGTTTAACATTTTGTGGTATGTATTGTTTGCGTTCACTCTGTACCTTTATATTATGAGGATGTGGTATGAAAGTATCAGTTTCAATCACAGAGGAGCGAGTGAGTCAATAATATTAACGAAAGATAAACATTCATCATTAATTTCGCATTCATTATACGAGCTGAAGGGGAAAAACAGTTTAGTTTGCAGATGGGACTACAGTTACAAATGTATTAGAAACAAAAATCCTATAGGTTACTATATTCACAATGAGTCACTCGGTCAAACTCAGCTTACAAAATTAATGACGAGCTAACTTTTTGTTAAGGATGGTAAGTACAAATAGGGAATAAAAGGAAGAGTGGTACGGATGTCCTATTATAATATTTATCATCGGATATAGAGACAATCCTCAAAACACTGGTCGTATGAATCTTTATCATTATGATTTTTCTATAATTATAATGATATTACATCGACAGAGTGTTTTGCAGGAGTAAATATTTATTTTTACAAATAACTAGCTAAACAGATTACATAGGAGCAACATAACGATCTCATTAAGACCACCAAGTTCCAAAAGTAAAAGAATTGTTATTATCTTTAGGTGGAAGAAGAGAATCTTTTATTAACTACAAGCAAAGGCATGAGGCCATATTATGGGTTTGAAAATTAAATCATGTAGTGAGAAACACGAGAAAGTTTCAATACAGATTTCTTAATGAATTATAATAAAGATGTCTAGGTTGGTGGAGAATGTTTTCTTGAGAATGGACGGATATTATGGATGAATAATAATGTGTGACTGGCAAGTACCTTATTATGTTACAACATTGTAGTTGATATTTTTATTGGAAGAAAAGCTAGTAGGTTTAGTCGTCGTTATATTATTATGATTTGAATGGTGCGTACTATGAGTAACAAAGTTGGAACTGAGAAAATTTGTACAAGGACACGAAATGAAGATAGTGCATATATGGAGTTGGGAAGAGGCGATGCAAATTGTCAAAAGGGTCGAAAATGGACTCGGAGTCAATTAAGACTGAATTTGTGAATTAGACTCGCATCAGTGATACAAAATATCCAACAAAAGGCAGGCAATAGGAACAGTAGGTTTGGCCAGGGCTTTGCCTTTATTCCATTTAGTTTTCTAGTGGAAGAGGACAAAACAGATGTTTCAAGCTCTAACAATATGAAAAAATAATTTCTCGACAGGCAGACAAGGGTAGGTACACTCCATGCACAACAAAACAACCAAAGGCATACACACTCGATTATTCTGTGTGTGAGAGCTCAAAACAGAGAGAGAGAGAGAGAGGCAGAAGAGGTGATATTATTATTGAAAAGAGACTGAACTCAATACTTACTTTACTTACCCTCTCTCTCACACACACATACACAAGACACTCACACACTCACAGATAGAGCCATCAGAGAGCTACACATCCCATAAAGAGAAAAGCCATAAAGGCTTGAAGCAAATAATATTACAACGATGAAAAATGAGTTTTTCACGCTTTTCGGAAGCAAAAATTTAGGAATTTATGATTTCCTCTGTGCTGTCCTCTGAGAGTCCGTATACTTAGCTCGTAAAATAGAGACAACAATCACATACTAACACAAACTAGGTGCTTAGCATACACAACTCATTTTATTCAACTACAATGTAAATGCAGCTATACAGACGACTACAGCACATGAGATTAACATGTTAAAAATGACATCCACTCATTCAACATCAAATGAATAGTCAGTCCTCGTCTCTGCTCCTCCATCAAATCATAATAATATCATCATTACGACCCTACGTCTTTTTATACTCCGTCCATCTACTTATATCATCCATCTCTCTACACTTTCACATGCATCATCCACGCTTTGTATTTTTATATTACTATTCCACACACACATAATATTATTACACATTAATACTTCATGTGTATTCTTACCAACGTGTACCCAACTCAAACTCCTATATATACACTTCCACTACTGTGCCTTTCAACAGTTTACTAATGAGTTCTACTGTACTCTTCTGAGTCGTCCTTCCTCTTCCCAGACTATATTTACTCCACACACTACACACACCACACACAAATTCTCTTTCTATTATATTTCTGAACATTTATATTAAGTAACCCAGTCCAGACAACTTTGTACAACACTGTACGCCGTCTCATTTTAGACAACTTTTCTGTTTAGCGCACTATAGGGATAGTAGAAATAAAATAGATGTTTGCTTAAACCATGACACGAACGCTCAAGCTTCACTCCTAGTAAAATATTAACACATACTAATCTTCATTGTTAGAAACGTCATTTTTAGAAGGAACTTATTTTTCTTGTTTTTTTTCTTTTTTCTACTACTTTACACCAAGTGATCCGCCTGATAGTAGTAGTTAAGTATAAGCTAGCTAAACTACTACAAGTACTAAGTTTTCTCAACATTAAATAACAGGCTCCAAGTGAATATCAAATTTTTGTATAAAAAATATCCTCGTTTTGTGAAACGATTACGTAACTCACTGAAAGCGATTACTGATTGTTCCTTTTAACTACCTGGTGTATTTACTTACAATTAAGAATAAAAAATGGGTGTACATGATTGTAGTTATAGGCTTGATGTGCATGAAAAACAAATACCTACAGTTGTTTTCATGCACATATATCGCTAACGACCTTCAGAGTAAAAATTTAATTAAGCTAATGAATGATCTGTTATCTTGATCAAAGTCATTTATGCACACTTTTTATTCACAACTTGCCAGCTAACGAAAACTACTAAAGCGAGACTTGCTAACTAAGTAGTCGGGAATTCAGCTAAACTGAAACCTACCACCACCGGCAATGCCTCCATTTTTCATTCATGCAAACTCTTTCCCATCGTTACTTCATCCGTGTTTCCAACCATCACACAAATTCATGACCATGACATCTGGGCCTTGTAAATAATTTCAACAAGACCATTTGAAATGTCTGTTACACTAAACAGAGTTAGTTATATAGTGCTAAATGTTAAATTCAAGTTTTTTGGGGCTCATTCAAAATTAATTCATCACATGCAAAATATAAAAATTGCAATTCAAACAAACTATTGTGACCCCATTCATATTTCAGTTAAGTTCATACCACGATATATAAGAATACATCCATTGTTTACAAAAGAACAATGTGATGCGCTTCGTGTTAACAAAAATGCATCGCACGTAAAATGTGAAGGTGTGATTTTGCCCTGCCTGCTAGGCGAAAATATCAACACCATATCATAATAATACTCTAAAATGAATTTAGAAAATGTCTCAATGAGTCAGAAATGTCGTTGACACTTGATAAGAAATTTGATAAAAATATGACAGGGAGATAAGACTGTGAAAAACATGGACCAAGATCCAAGACTTTATTTGAAAGTATTTAACTCGTTTACATCTAAATACATTTTCCAAGAATGATTTTTCTTTAAATACTTTATAATTACATTTTTTATTTTCTTGTCTCTGTCTCTGCAACTGGGATAAGATAAAAAGCATGCTATAATATGGCACAAGCAGCAAAAATATTAAACATACTCTGCTTTTGTTGAAGATGTACAAAAACAGTGTTGAGAGTGAATGCATATCATATTAATACTACATAATATACAGCGTAATATACTTGATGGGCTTTAGATGCATGAGAGCTTTCTCATTCATGACTTGAATGCCATAACAAACGCAAACCTTAATGAATTAATCTATAGGGAAAATCTTCAAGAGACATGTTAATTACCGGAACACTTTTTCATGTAATGTGAATAATGTGTCATCTGATTTTTTGCCAGCATGTAAAGTGGAATCTAATTATGATTTGATTCTTCTGCGCTGCATTCAATTGATTGGTCGCTATAGTACAGAGATATCAGTAAACTACATACATGCAAGATCAAACCAACCTCTTCTTTTTCATTACTACTATGGCTATGGTAGGTCCATTAGTACATAAGAAGATCACTATTATAATTTAAATCTAATAGCATTTCGATTTCCATCCTTTCATCTCAATGCATACTAATCAGTCACGGCTGAATCTCATCAATTATATTATATCGTAGCCCACTCTGTCGCTTGTACCACTGCTGCGATTTCTTATTTCGTTTTTTACAATGAAAAATGAGTACGTAATACAATAAAGTATGTAAAAGACGTACACTGAGATTATTACTGGGAATTTACATTCATGCGATGCACACTTACATACAAATTGAGTATTCCATGGCACAGCATAGCATGACATGACATGGTATCTGAAAATTGTATATAATTTCATCAATCTACTACGACTACAACTAACACCAACTTACGTATTTATACGAAGCATACGGAAAACACTGCATACAACATTGCTGCATACTTATTATAAAAGAATGGTGTGGGATGAAGATATTATTTTACAATTGAGTGCATGTGTGTATCTCCACATAAAATCTTATTTATGTGCACCGTACATATGAACATGGCTTAATGGCATATTTAGCCATATTCTATACTGATCACTGTACTGCATGTACAGTATATACAAACCTTACAGTCGAGTGATTGAGATTGCGGCCAATCCATCCACAATGTAATTACTGACTCATTAATCAAGAAACGAAGCTAAATGTGATTTTAAATGAAATAAAGAGTGTTGCTAATAAGCATTAACTCTTCTTATAGTGGTGTGTCATCGTAAGTCAAAACAAACGGAAAGAGGCAGAACTTGACGGGAAATAAGATGTTGTAATATATTTAGGCAGCAATTCATGCTCTGCAGATGCAGCAAAGAATTAAAGCACACGTTAAATTCTCGAGACACACACCACACAAACAAAAACTTACATGTACCTAATTGTGTCGGTGTATAAAGTATATATTTGTCTGTGTAGTATATATACAGAGAAAACAGATACGGGAGATACTTAGATAGGATCTTTGAGAAGATGAGATGATGGTGATGATGATGATGATGATGGGAACGGGAAAGAGGATGGGATACAAAATTCAATTCAGGCTGCACATAATAATGATCTTCTACCTACTTCAGTTATGGAAAAATACAGCTTTATACATACGTAGTTCATTTTTATATTTATCCAGTAGACAATGTATCTTAGAGCTTGCTTGCCTACTTGGTATGAACATACACTACATAATATTATTATAGTTGTAGTAGAATTTATGTAGCACACACTGAACTTTCACGACTAAGTATGAATGCTCTCAGTGTATAAAACAAATTGAAGTATTATATTTAATGTATCAAAAACAATGTAAGTAAAGACTCATTTGACTTTTAGTGAACAGCACATTTCTATATAACTATATACCTATGCTAACATGAATTTTCTTTAAACCGGAAACCCAAAGAGAAAAATGAGTAATATTATTATCAAAGGATTATTATAGGGTAGAAGAAAAAGCATGAGCTGAAATGAGACGAGTACTAATTAATCAGACACAGATGTGTACTAACTAGTACTTCTAAAGTGCTAATAGCGGCTAAACTGTATACATGTTATATTATTTATGCTGCAGTATCATGTAGTTCTTGTATGTGCTGATAGAAAACATTTCCAGTGCTGCACCCAACTCAACAGGGTTTTTTCAACGGGAAAACACGTCTCAGGGATAGAGTATAAAGTGAAAATGTGGGGACGACATTTCATTAGCTTAGCTCTGTGGTTGAGTGACGTTTGACAGAAACAAGACAAGGAGACATATGACTGACACACTGTGAACAACACAAGACTTGGAATCTATAAGATGCCTCAACATGACACATTATTATATACGAGTTCTACAGATACTTACAATTAGTAATTACAATTACACACGGTATCACATGACTAGTTCTATATGTTACTAGGAATAAAGGAAAAATGAGCCGCAATTTTATTTGACATTGCAATTTGTAATATTAAATTTACATTGAATACTGTATTGCCATTTTTTGAAAAAAATTGAATAAAAAGTTGATACTTTATATCTTTTCATGTTTTTGCACAATTTGATTGCAATCAATTGTATGGATTGTATTTTCCCATATATACACCTATACGTAGCTTAAGGACATAATTTATAATTTTGATACATGTAGAGTAAATTTTGATTTTCGCATTCTGTTGCAATAATTGTCTGTGAACACGAGATACTGACAATCATAATCATCTTAGAGCTGTTGTCATAAAAGTAATGACTGAACAAGGATCTCATGAGAGCAACAGACAATGAAAGCGACTGTGAAACACTGGCACTAAACATGAGTGCATTGTCTACGAAGAAAAGATGATAGATAATATACATTTCCATTTAGACGAGAGATGTAGAACAATGGGATATAAAGAGATTGAGATATTTGTTTGTCCCTAGAAGAGTCGCACCGCTCACACACACATACTAATACACACAGCCAAATACATAGCGGAAGGAATCCCCATATAAATATTTCTACAAACAATACACACGGTGTAAAACACATTCTATCTAATATTTCAGCTATGTGCGATATTAGTGTTTGAGATTTCATTGGAATTACGGGAAGCACATCAGAGAGATAGCATAATGATGGTTGTAGGAGTGGGTTGAGACTTGAGACTGCGTATGAAGTATGAAGTATTAAGTATAGTTAATAGAGTTCTTGGAGAGATTTGATGTGATGTGTTGTTGTAAAAGTGTAGCTAATAGTCAAGCTAATAGAGTAACTAGCGAGGTATTTAAGTGAGACAGACTGGTTGAATACCCACGTCGGGACGTTTATTACACGGAAAATATTACATATGGTAATAATATTTTTCCAGTCTCAAGCTGAACTCTAAAGCTCCGTGTTTGTAATGGAGCTTTAGACTGGTAGTTTTAGAGTGTTGTTGTGTTGCACACTGAAGGGAGAAAGAATAAAGGAAGACAAAGAGGTAATAGAGAGAGGTAAGCGAGGATCCCACTGAAGTGAGTATAATAATAATCATAGTAATAATATTATGAGGAATTAGTATTTATAATGTCGGTGCAGTTATTTTGTATTCAAAGTGCCATCAGAGTGCCGTGCCATGCCATGATATGATATGATGTGAAGCCCAGCGTCAACTGCACACAATACGAAGGAATGATGAGGAATATACGTTGGCGAAGAGTGAGAGAGAGTGAGACAGAGATGAGGCTGAGTAAAGTAGAAGTTGAAGACGAAGAAGATGAACAGAGAATGAACTGGGTAGACGGGCCACCCAAGAGAACCAGCCGTGGGCCACCCAAACGGCTCCGAAAACGACAAAAACACTAAATAGACGCTAATGAGGTTGTGAGGGCTTGGAGCGAGCGTTGCTTAGCAGAAAAGTGGCCAATGTGAGAGCCAGACTCCTCCTGTCTAGCTCGAAGGCGGCCTATCTGCCTAAATTGACCTGTCAAACACGCTAACTCCCAACTCGTCCTACCATTCATTCCCCACACTCTCCAAAGCTCACCTCTCCACCAATCTCCCACAATTCCTCCTCACCAAACAACCGACCCGCAATATCCTTCTCTGCACAAACACACAGTCTCAACTCCACTCCATACACAACTCCACTCTCATACATAACCTAACCTCACTCCATGCACTGCACTCATCTCATCCACTCCACATACATACATACATACACACATACATGCAACACACTGTGTAGTACATACAATGCAATGCAGCATACAAACACAATGCAATACACCCAAGCAACCGGCAACCTTAACTCGAAACTCTAAACTCACATCATGATCATCATAACATAACGTAATGTAATGTAATGTAAGTTTGAACGCTAACATGGTATGTGTGTACGTCTGTGTGTACGTAACGTAAAGCAAGGCAAGTACGCAACAGTACGTAAGAGACTGAGAATTACATGGGTTTAGGGTTTATAGAAGTATGTAGTTGCATGGGTTGTTGAAGTAAGTAGGAGAGGAGTTTTGTGAAGGAAGTTGACTGGCGGAATGACTGGTGTATACTGGGAGTAGTTGGAGTGTAGTCGTTTTGTATGTGAGTCTCAAGAGTCAAAGTCAAGTCAAAGCAAAGTCAGCCGGGACAAACTGAACACAAAACCATTCTCCTAAACATTTTCCAGCTTTAGACAAGGCAGGTAGTTGGCAAGTTCTTGCTCTCTCGTCGACTCACGCATACTTTTGTACTCGTACACTCGTACACTACACTCACAGACACACTACACTACCCTATTAGATACAGTACAACGTGCATTATTTCTGTCGTCGTGTTTTGTACTACGTAATATTAGCTAAATGTGTATTAGGGAAACCCAACAACTCTTTTTCTCGTACTAGTACCTATATTATGCTACACACTCAGATACGTTACAGCATTGTTGTAGTTCTGAGTAAGGAGTAGTGCATTAGTGCATACAGACACAAGAGTGTGAGTGGCACTACTCTACATAACATTAATACTTTCCTAATTTGACTGTGCATTATAAAGTGCAGACAGACTCGCATGTATAGTTACACATTATACATTATACACAATATTTTATTATTATTATCAACGCACCTTGGTGTGGCTGTCGACTAAATACATTTAGCCACATACTACATTCGATATACAGAAGACGTGCTTGTTCTGCGTTGTGTATACTGTGACTGTATTATTCAACACTTTCAAAGAGTTCAGTTAACCGGCGGTAGTAGTGTGGTATAGTAGTTTACGTTTTGAACGCATAACAAAACAATCCGACAACTACTCACCGCTTTTATTAACCCGACAACTACTTTTGACTGTGTAGAGTCCACAAACAACACCAGCAAAAGCCAGAGTTGTAGCTCCGTGGTTGAGGAAGAACGTACGTCTGTCTTCCCAATTTCGCATCTGATTAATATACACAGCACTTCACACGAAATTACAAGGAATAACAAGAAAAGCTACTACTTACTCATACACACTCCATGTGTGTGTCAAAATATTATAAGCAAAGCCGGGTAAAATAATCTCAAACTCCCAACCCACCCATTCCACTATATAATTGACTCATCCGTATATACCTGTGCAGATCATCATTGATGTTTAGAGTGAGTGAGACATGAGCAACATCAAACTCTACAGCCTTATTGACATCACACTCAGAATTCTCTTGGGAGATAAATAACCCTTGTCATTCACTATGTACTAAAATACGGGATAGTGTGCACACGAGGATTTTACACGAGGATTATTATTAATTTTGTCATAAGTTAAAAAGAAGAGGTGGACGGAGCCACCCTTCAGTCTCTCATCATCCGACGACGACTACTATGTGCGTTGTATCACATAGTATTTGTATCCACCCCTATGTGTGTTGAGTAGTTGAGATTGAGAGAACGTCTCGTTTGTCTGTAAGTCAAATAGGCTTTCCTATTTTGTGTCACACACAAACACGTTGGTGTACAGAGAGAAGCTGTCTTCTTAACATGACAGACGTCAATTAGTCTACAGAGCTATGAGATACTAGCAAGACTACTTGAGCTGCACCAACGTAAGGAAACACTGCCAGTATCTACTTGGAGTCTCTCCCTGTAACATTGCTACGATACGATACATCAATTGTTGTGAATTGTGGTGATTGTGCCTTTGAGAAACCAGGGTCAATAGATACACATTGGATACTATGATGTTATTGGATACTATGAATATTATTATTCAAAACGAAACGAACAATAATCGATTTTGACAAGTGTGTTGACTTCCCAGGTGACTGTATGTTGAAAGTTGTTCCCGGTTGACGTCTATAATAATAATAATAATAGTCTTGTGGTGTATAGTATACAGAGACACTTGTACGTATGTACTTACACACACAGTTCATTGAATTACTGAATTATTGTAGCCTTCGGCTGTACACAGCAATATAAGCAATAATTTCTATACAAATTGGTTATTGAATCAAATTGGAGTTTGTTGTGTCGTACATTGTCATTTATGACTTACAAGCCTTTAGATAAAGAAATCCGCCGACAACCTTCACTTCGGACAATTGCAACACGGTTTGAAAATCACTTTCAGTAAATGCCACAGTGATTTTCAATTGGGAATAATCCACAAGTCATTTCCCTGGATTCACCCAAGCCAAGGAGCAACTAATAAAAATAATTTTATAGTCTTATCCTCGACTCTTGCAAGCAAATTGAAGCTCCGAGGTGTTTAGTGTTCTTTCTTTACACACTTAACACAAAACATTTTCAACAGACACCAACACCGGCGTAGACGGATTCACGGATTGACATCGTGTTAAAGTATTTTGATCTTGATGTGAGTTTTTGTGTTGAATATGGATTGCATATTGTGGCTGGTGGGATGTACTTGCATATATTCGACTAATTACCCTTGGGACTATACGACAATTTGATTCGACAGTGTATTGTATGTATCCAGCTACGTAATATTATTGTGATGAAAAAGAAGGAGCGATACAACATGTACTAGACTCACAATAGACAACACCTATCTCGTTGAGCTTGAGTAAACCATTCGGCTCACTCATTGTCAGCACAAATTACTTTCGAGAGTTTTTCAAGTGTCGGCTTAGAACAAACTCCGATTCATGTTCATGTACTGGGCTACTGTATTGTATTACACAACACAAAAGCGATCGACAACACAACTCATGATTCTGTGTTCCCGTCTTCAATAATGTTGTGCTTAGTTGAGTAGAGTCAAGTAAAGGCGCATCAGCTTTGACACCCAAAGGGTGACTTGTCAACAAATCCATTTTTTCCCTAGCGCCTTTTTTCTTGAAAGGGTGAAGGGAATCGTTAACTCAACAAATCCTCCAAAAGCAAATGAAACGTGACGTGACTTGTTTGGAAAGGTGACGACGATTACTTTGTGGTTAAAACAATCGTCGGATCGTTTCAAGTACACACACATTATACAGAAGTGAGAGAAAATTGTACTTGTACTACAAATACAGTAGGAGTACACTTTGACTCACGTTCTAGTACTTTCAGCCATTCGGAGAGCTCCTATTCTTAACAAATATTCAAATATAATACAACAAAATACAATCTGGAGGCAAATTCACTTCTAAAGCAGAAAAAGTCTCGACAATCATTATGGTTTATTTGAAACAACATTTGACAAGTCATTTTCACATGTACTAGTATAGTAGTCTAATGTTCGAAGCGTTGATGATGATGTTGTCACGTTTATTCAGATTGTAAACAAGAAACTGAGCGAGAGAACTGACAGAGATAGTGATCTGTTGTATGTAGTGTGTTTTACAATAACTCAGATAAGAAGATGATGAGTTGTTGAAAAGGTTCGGACTAAAGAGCAAGGCTGTGGACGAGGAGGTACGAAAAAAGCCGCAAAGTCGGATTTCATTGATAGCTACGGTAGTGTTATATATAAAACGAAACAGTGGCGTTTGCAATAGGCGTGCGGGAAACAATTCCACTCGGACAAATGTGTGAGGCAAAGATGGACCCGGAGTCTGCTGAGAGCGACAAGGTGGAAAATACGAAAACACCTTCCAGTAAATGTAAAGAATTGCCTCTAAGTCCTACCAGTCAAGATGACGAAATGTCATCAGACGATCTGATTAGTGTAGGCGGAAGTCCTTCACCTTCTCTTACCTCACCTGATATCATCTCCAGAAATACCATTGACGACTGCTCCGAAGACGAATATTTCAGACCGCTAAAGAAGTTGAGAATGTTACAGGTAAATAATAATTAAATATTCTTTTCATTTTTTAACACTCCTAATAGAATAGAATTGATATTGCCCCAATAATAAACGTGTAGCTACTTGAGAACAATTATTTGTTGGCAGATATAGATATAGGTATGCACAAACAAAAAATTAATGCAAATGAATTAAATAGCGTGTATTAGCCCAATTAAAGAGCTTTCAATACCATTGCTCTAACTAGAAATGTTAATGTCCTTCTACGCGTTTTTGTACTTAGTATTCTATAAAAATCAATAACCAGTTCGTAATGAATTATTATTTCATCTCTCATTAAACTCCTTTGTTAACATCAACATGTGTGAGCATTGAGCGTTGTACATTTGCGACAAAAGAACTTCTATCTAGTAACTATATACCACTCGTAAGTCTCATTGGGATAATAGCATATTATCAAAACCAACTCCCCATTTCTTTTCTGGCACTGACAATTTGAAATTATTATTATTTAACATTGGCCACTCCATGTAGTACGACTGTTACACTTTCCGGTAATTGCTGCATTTCAAAGTAGTAGGTCATCGTAAATATAATGTAAGCACCACGGACCTTACTATTAAATGAATGACAGTAAAAATAATACTGTATCAATATAATTGGGTTTTAGAAGTCTCCTATACTAATATTCATGTATACCTGTACAACTACACACAACACACGCGGCCAATGAGAACTATGTTGGAAATGGAAGTAGGTAGTTGGATTTAAAGTGAATAAATAGAAGTTAGTTATTATAAGTTTAGGTTTTTCTCATGCTACATTAGTCAGCTCAGTGGGCACATCCAGAAAAGTGTTGGCTGTTGCACGACTGCTATGTACTTAGTTGAGTTGCGGGACGAATGATATATTAGTGATAGCCGTAACATGTTGGGGGGATGTATCTGACTTTAAATTTTTATGAGTTTTTTGATTGTCATTATTATTGGATATGTGAAGAAAGCATGTTATTATGTGGGTGCCGTAGTAGTTGTAGTTGTAGGCAGTTGTCTAGCACAAGTAAAATATTTGTTGTCGCACGGACACAGCTAAGTCCTCAAGCTTCTTTGCATTGTATATAGCCACGAGCTTTATACTTTGCAAACTTTTCTCTCTACAACACCAAAACCAGTCGTTGTTGTTGTTCTTTAAGGAGACGGAGATTACGATTAGAGTCACGGCAACTAAATATAGACAATGGGCAATCGTTGTATAATTTACGCACAATGCAGTAGGTAGTGTGTAGAGAATGTCTGAAAGAAGATGTTCCTTAAAATATTATTAGTACTATATTATAGTGTCTATTAATATGGAGTAGAGTACAGATGCTCTATCACAAATAACTAGCACAAACTTATAACTTGAAAAGAATTCCTGAGAGTGGTGTGTTCATATTTTGACTGTGTTTTTCTTATAGTGAGAATAGTGTTATAGTAAGAAAAGAGAGAATCAGCAGGGAATTAGTTGAAACGATGTTTTATTATTGTACTATGAAATGAAATGAATTAAGCCGACCTAGATTTGAATTCAACTGGGAACACATATCACACTGCATGAAGTGGTGAGCATTGAATGAATGCGGTGTCAGTGTTGAATGACTTGTTTAATTCGAATATCTAATAATATAACATTTAATGATGCCAGTCAACAACTCAACTAATAAGTGTCACCATCGCCATCCATTTCCTTTTAGTAGTAGTATTAGTATCTCACTGCCTGTAGCCTAATAGCTGTAGTGTAGTCCACAAATAGTACGAACACATTGTGAAGACTGTTGGAACTTGCTATAGTCGTACGTACGTACATAACTGTTTGTAATGGCATTTAATTTAGTGATACGAGTGTATAATAAAATATGCATATTATCTCCACTGCTCCTCCTTATGTTCTACTCCTACCCACTAACAATTTATTTATTAAGGGAACAGCAGTACAAAGGCAGCCTGTGCACATTTGTATAAGGAAGCTATTTGCTTTTGACAGCAGTTGCATTGCATTGCAAACCTATATGAATTTAAGTGAAACACAGTGACAGTGTATGCAGTGACACATTGAAATTTACAAACATTTAGCACAATGCTTTTATAGTCGACAAATTAGCCATGGGTGTATATATTATGTAGACACTTTGAAATAGTTGATTGATGTTATCTACAGCACAGCCAAACTAACACAAATCTGTCCTTTCATTATTGTCATTCCCGTCACCATTTGTCCAAATCCTTTTCTCCGCCGTACATTTTTTACTAAAATACATACTCCACTCGTCTGTCGTCTCGTCTGTCTAACAACGCAAAAACAAACAACAATTTCATTTGCAATAATCAATAGCTACAAAATAGCTGTACATATACTATACTTAGTAGTACGTCCACAGTCTAAACCAATTTTAAGGTATGGTCCCCGATTCCATTATTAATGGCACTCTCTTCAAACCTTATACAAATTCAATTTTACTCAAAGTGGGAGTCGCCAAAGTACTCAGTACGAGTTTAGGAAATGAAAACCTACTTTCTGTCTCTGTAATGTCTCCCTACATACAAGTATTTGTAGAGCAACTATTACAAATAATTTTCTGTCAGTATAATTGTCAAAATGATCCTAATTCTATGTGAGCGGTTTTTTATAATTCTTTTTTAAACAAATCGCAATTGTACTAAGAAATTAATTCAAAATAAATTAGTAGTTATGTATCACACACATTTTTTCTCATTTATTTAGCATTTAGCAGTTCTATTAAATGCGACAAGGAAAATATTATGGAAACAAATAAGCAGAATGAAAGTTGTAACATATTGTAGCCATTGAAGTTTTACTTTATGTTGGTACACACGTGTATAAATGTTGTGTAAAGCAATTTAGTGTCTAGGAAGCGTGAGTAGCCTTTAAGCTATATTATAGTAGTTGTGTTTAAGGAGCAGGACAGAATGAAGGAAATGGAGAAGTATGTTGTAGTACAATTACATCGAGGTTGGATTAAAGGCCCGCCCATACAGTCGTTCAATTCAATTCAATCTAATTTCGTTTTATTTTTACTCTGCGTGGTTTTGGGTTGAATTGACTGGTGGTGCAGTTGCCAGAAGGAAAAAACACGTCGGATTTATGCTTCCATAGTAAATAAATTTTGGTAATGGACAGCCTCATTAAATTTGCACTTAACTACAGAGAAACTCTCAGAAGTGACATGTTTACAATAGGCAGGTTGACATTTTATACTGTAGCTCTTTACGAATATTTCTAATGGTTCCAACACACTCATATTTTTACATACGAGACTGCAACGCTATTCGCATAGTCCCTCATCCAATCCACCTATGCTTCCATTATATCTTGACAAGTCTCATATATAATAGAACTGTTATCCGCAAGTCAGTTTAGCATGCTAGTAGTATACCTGCCTTTCAAACAGACTTAGCATTTCTTATCTTAAAACACTCACCTCCTCACCCACATACCTAGGCAAGTTTTTTATGGTGACAGAGTTAAAATTCTTGTGTTAATGTGCTTAGTGTCTCATTTGCCCAATTCTTTTCAAATCCTCCTCAACCATTCTCTGTGTCTCTCCTTCATTTTCTTTTTTAATGTACGCTCACAAATAAATAAATGTTCAGATAATTCCTCATTTTACTACGCTTTTCAAATGAATACTAGCTATATTATAATACAAGCTTGAAGCTCGTACTTGTTTGCACACAATGCAATTTCGCGTTTACAAATAACACCGCGCGCATCAGATAAATGACTTGTGATTGTAAATCTACGTTGTTGTTTCTTTTACAGTTTTCCGCAATCAAAAGAAAACCGCGTAAAATAAGACGAGTATTAAATGAATGGAATAAATTGAATACAAATGGTCTACATTGTATTCTGCTTGTGTGTGTGTGAGTCGAATAACATCTTGGCAGTTTTTCTATTGTAGAAGTTTGTTGTGTTGTTTGTTAGAGCGACTTTGCTAAGACCGTTATATGTATATACCTCTCTCATATAAATTCTCAACTCTCCTCTTTATAATATCCCTATGCATCTGTAGGACTGCAAATACAGTCAGTGATGAAATGATAAACTATCAAATTTAAATGATGACCATCATAAAAGTAATAATGCGTTCGACTTTTCCACTAATTTGCAAAAAAGACGAAGAAACGTTGACGAACTGAAAGTCATCGTGTTTCAGAGTATAGTTGTTGTAGCTGTAGTATACGAGCGACATTGTGGAGCGCATTACATGGTGTAGCTGCTGCTATAAAGGTTTGGTTTTTGAAAGCTCACTCTGTGAGTGAGACACTTACGATAGTTAGAACGACGAAAAGAATAATAAGAGAATGTGCACAGAGATTTGAAATGGGAATAAGAATGAATGCTTCTGATGGTAGTACTTTTGCTTAACTTCATTATTGGTGTTGTATATGGAGTGATGGGATGAAACGAGACGCGTTGTAAGATCCTGTGTATGGAGAAATAATGGGAATAGAGAATGATGTATGATGATGATTATGGAGAGTAGTCATGATCATATTACCGCTGTGATGACTTGCCTTATCTTTTATGTTTACACCAAGCTTCGCCTTCTCTGGACTTTAAAGACACTCCACACATATTACCTGTGCTACAAGAGTTACATTTATAATCATAATGTACTATCTTCATGTACGGCTTATATTCACATAGACATTTTTTTGTTTCCTACATGATGCACTTCGAATTCGCAGCGAATAATGGTACACGTAGCTTGGCTTGGCTCTTTGATTGTCAGAGATGCTTTTATCGCATGTATTTGTGTGTGTGTCTATGGGAAGTACCGGCTCACCGTACTACTCGCAGTGTCTCAGCGTGTAGGCTTAACAATACTTAGCGCATTACTTACAATAATGGCTACCCACCCAAATAAAATTTATTTCAATACTCAACCAGACCCATTCTCTCCTCAAATTTACTCACAAATCCTCTTACTAAGGTACTTACTAGGTGTAGTTTGCTACATTCTTTAGCCAAAAATACAGAGATGCACAATTCTATGTACATGGGAAATAAAAACCCGCAATTCATATATAACGCTATTATTATTCAGCATTTCACAAGAAACTGCCAACAACTCAACGCGTAAACTTCGTACTAACTAACAATATAAGCAAATATTTGGCGTAATACTTTATTTTATTGTACAAAATGCATTAGAAATTACAAACATGGTACAAGTTGTGTGGGTGAGACATCAATTTCACGTTATTTGACTTTGGGGAATTTAGTTTGTGTACATAAAGACGAGAAGTTGATATATATCACTGTAAATTGCAGTACGAGATTCTGTTATTGGCAATGAGACTAACGTTTTATGTTGTATTTTTCCCAGGTCGAGTCTCCAACTGGTCAGAATGCATCCGGGGTGAAGTCTTTCTCAATTTCGGATATTCTAAGTCACAAACCGAATGCGAAGATTGAGAAGGAGAAGAGTAGTAGTAATAGTGGTCGCACTAGAGATGTAGATGTGAATAATGTGGTTGCCCAACAAAGAATAGTTCGCCCGTGGGATCCACAAAGTAAAAACAACGGAAGACGCAACTCCTCAGATTCATCACCATTAGACGCTCTTTTCCAAATGACATCCAAAACATTCGAGGGTCTCAATGGTCACCATGAGAATTCAGGTAAATATTGTTTCAACTTCTACCATCATCCTCTCCGTCCGTTTTTCTCTCTTTTTCGCATCCATCCGCTACAGCTATTATACACCCACTTACATCCTCGTCGTTAAGTACAGCAATAAAAATATATGTACACTACTATCGTCAAGCGACCAGTTAAATTAGTACAGTAATTGTTTTCTTTCAAAATTAAATTAGTGTTACATTTTATAATGGTGTCTATGTCAATATATTATCCTGGTTAAAACAACCTGTGCAATGCAGTGTATTAAAAATGCAACTAATTTGATTGTAAGGTTGTAATGTAACAATGAATATTATGATTGGTCCAGTGTTGGAATGATAGGAACAGAAATTATTACGGATATTGTATAGAAAGGATAAATTCCGACTTAGGTTTAGCCGAGTAGGTATAGAATCATAAATTATGAAAGTAGACAAAAGAATGGGCATTGTACTCTCCTAACGATATGATTCAATAGTAGTACCCCAGTCTAGAAATAAATAAATAAACAATGCTGAAGACCTACATACTTACTTATATAACGAACTTCACACTGCATAGGTACGATACACTTGAAAGTACCTTATGGAAAAGCAGACTGACATTTCAGGAAATATTTGTCTGGAAACAATGAGCATCTGGTTGTTTTATCTATTATCTTACTTCATGGCCTTGTATGTAATGGAAGAGAAATTCACACTTTATTATATACTTAGCTATGTATGTATAGTACAGTGAACAAATCCATTTTGTTTCAGTTCAGGAGACTGACAGATTCAGTAACCACGTCATGTTGCCATGTGGGTGTGTGTGTGTCTGTTGTATGTGTAATCTCATATAAATACTAAGACAATGGACATACACATAAATAAATAGGTGGCACAAACCTTTTCTATGACTTGTATAGCTCTATGTATCATCCGAGGTGATTAGCTAAACTTTTTGCACTGTATTGATACGATTATCCATACAAGGAAATATTCGCATGTTAATTGTGAGAGCAGAACTAACATTTAGAAAAACGTGTACGAAATGATTACACTTGTTTGCACAGTGCGCCAATATTATTATTATTACAACTAAAGGAGTATACCTACACACAGTAATATACACACACATTTTGCATAATGAATGCATGGAGATGATGATGATGTTGATGATGCTCCAGAATGGATGGATGTGTGGCTAGTTTTTAGACTGGGTGCATGAAAACGAAAAATAAAGGGAATTTGTTTCTGTGTATGGTAATGGTATAGTAATGGGTATCTATACATGCATGTAGTGTGAGTATCATGTTATTTGGTGTATCCTGCTTTGCAATTTTTTGTTCGTCCGTTTATTTGGCACGGGTACAGCCCGAATAGAGTAGCAGTGTAGTGGTGTTGTGTATGGAAGAAGCACATGTATATATAAACTGAGTACTTGAGTGGGGTCTGTTGTGTTTTTGTTGTTGGTGGTGCAAGTAAAAGAACTCTTGAATAATACACAAGTAGACTCATTGTCAGTTAGCCAGAGAGTTGCCTCTGCTACTTATATTCTTGTTTTATCGCTGCTGAGCAGCTCTTGCCGTGCCTACCTCCAAATTTTCCTTACTGCAATTTCAACTTGACTTGACTCGACTGTGTGGAAGTGAAGGTTGGTTTGCTTGACTCATGTCATGTCAGCATCTGCTTTACAATCCATTCTTTGCGTTTCATTGTAATTGTGTTGATATAGGCACTGTGAAATTTTAACTCAACTCAACTCACAATGCATAAAATATATGTAGAGGTAAAAGATAGTAGTTGACGCAAAGGATTTTTTTTTCATTATTTTATTTTACACACATCCAATCCAACATTCATTCCGTAGACTGAATAAGATTTTATATAAAACAGCAGCAGCGTCCACACACGGCAACAACTAATATATTAAAAGGCTGTTATATATACTTAAAACTATGTTGGTTATTGTGGTTGGATTATTATTGTATTTGTACAAGCAAATAATTAATTATGCAAGTGATAATGTTCTTTGGGAATCCTTCTTAGTAATTACCAACATATGGCAGGGATTTGTACTCGGGATTCTATGTTCTCTGTGCGTGAGTACACTAAAGTAAGGCTAATAAGCAGACCGATCTCAATAGAGAGATAATATTATTGCACTATTACTACTACAATACTAATACATCCTGCGTTCATCATGAGTGCACAAAGGGTCGCAGGAGCAAATGCTGAGCATTGTATGTACAGTACAAATACAAACCCTATATAGACTATTAGAATAATCATGGAAATATAAATTAAATGGAGAGCGAAACATTTTCAAACTCAATAGAAAGAGGCAGTGCTCAAGGATCAATCAAACTCTCGAGTTGGGTATTGATTGGCATAGTCGCACTCAAGTAGCTTTTATGTGAATATAGTGTGTTCCATGTGTATTTAGCAGGAGCACCACAATTCCTCTACGCAAATGAGTGCACACACATACGTTTGTAAATATATCCTCGGTTTTAATGAGAACTAAATTGCTTGCAAGATACATACCGCGTGTGTTTTGCATGTATCTGTACTGTCATGAACTCATTGCCGTGCATATGGACATTCAATGCATATTATTACCATTATTACCGAATGGTGTGTATTATTATCAGTTTCTCATATTATGTGTGCAAACGCAAAACACAAGTGAAATAGATCGCTTGTTCGTATTAATTTTTCCAACTAAACTGTGCTGCGTATTGCAATATTATACCTGTAGTATCAAGAGGTTTTTATGTAAAACTCCACACAGCATTTCAAGACAGACCCTTTTTGCTAATAAATACTTTGAGTTTACCTTATGTACAACCATTCTAAAAATGAATTATGAAAGTGTAATGAAGAAATGAAACACGGTAAACGGTAGCGATAAAACCGTGCATGATGTTCTTATACTCTATTACATGATCGAAGCAAATCTAAATACTACTAACTAGCCCCAAATCACACACGGTAGCATTTTTGTACTCAGCGGGGTAACCTGACACAAACTTCAATCCTTTCTGAAAATGTCTTCAGGGCTTTGTTACTCAAGTATCTCTTTAGTAAAAACTATTTTTAATGAACTAATTCAATCTGTTTTTATAGTTTCGATTTCACTGTGACATAAAGCAAATTTAGTAATTTTAAATAAAATTTCTATATTAATTTTAAATATTGAAAGTATTTTTAGGAATTATTGTAGGTATGGTTGACCAATGGTTAGCAGTTTTAGTGGTGGATATAAGGAAAGAACACATTGTTATAAAATGTGTCTAGGATGTTAAAAAATAGAATCGAGAGTCTGAGTGGTAAAGGTGTTCTTAATAGTCAATCATGCATGGGTGGCACAAGGAAAAACTGAAACCCACAGACAAAGCGATGATTTGGTCATATGCATGTCTATGCCTTTTCACACATGTTCCAAGTATCATTGATCATTACATTGGTTTGAATTTCGTTTTGCTATATCTATATCATGTTTGTATTATTACTTGCGTTATTATGATCAAGTTTGTATATATTATACTCAATGTTTTGTAAAGTGTGTTGTAACAACCGCTTTATGCTGGTGGTATGCTAAATGGTCTGGGTAGGTCTAAATAAGTTGGACATTACAGCATAATATTACATTAGCGTAGAAGCAATGATATTTTTTGGAAATGCTTATCGCTGTCTGTCTCCCTTTCTGGATGAACATGTTAAAAAGCTCCTTTCTGTTTGTTTTCTGCACCGTAGGTTTTTGGTGTGTAGAACACAATGTGGAAAGAAGGCTGTTGTTGTTGTGTTCTGAGTTTATGAATCGATGATTATCTCTAAAATCTTGAGGTTTGAGGTTCATGGGAATTTGTGCGTGATACACTCGCATCTAATACTCCTACCAACATAAGTTTGCCGTTTCCCTTATTCTTAGCAAGCATCCACAAGCCAATGCATTTTATTACTGTATACCAATGCTGTAGACATACAATTGATTCAATGGACATTTACCTGTGTGGCGTTTGTGTGTGTTGGATACGTGTTGGATAGGTGGGACACATTTACATTCATCTATGTAGGTGGTTTCATTCCGTTGTTGGTGATGATGGTGTGTAGTGTGCTGTTAGTGCTGTGGCTTTAGATGACTTTGTGTTGTATGCATATAAATACATACAATGTGGTGGAGAGGGGTCCGTCTCTCCACCGGTCACATATAGTATTTATTGTATGTTATTGTTAACTTAATGTCCAAAACATTTGCGTGTATTTTGAGAAGGAAATATGCGATTCCTTTGATTCGAACCGCAGGCTGGTTTTAACCTCAAGGAAAGGGCAGACCAAATCCGATTTTTCTCCTAGAAAACAATGTGGGATTGGCATGTGCCAATTTATCACTTTGAGCCAGCACACGAGGCTTTATATTGTATGTACAAAATAACTTCAAACTTGGACACGTTAGCAGTTGCTAATATTAATAGCCTCATAATATATTTGTAGACTTTCATTTTCAATGAAACCAACATTTCTATATACTAACTCTGCCTACATTGAATTCATATATGCCTATATAGCCCAAACGCGGGATAACAATTCACTGACAGACTCGTAGTTCGTAAGACCACCAATAAGTCAACAAACTATATTATTACCAGGATAAATACAAAGTTCCACTCTTTCGGTGGCAATCAAACGCACGTCGTATTACCAACCACCAAACTACTGCAATCGAAATAAGCAATACTTAAATTGCCAAAAAAATTCTAAACAATTTGGTGACCTAACCGCATGTTTATAAACCTACCATTCTTATTACTCCATGTGAGTTCAAAATGGAAATTATGTAAGCAATTTAATGCATACAAATGTCAGTTGTTGCTCTTTTGCATTGCAAATAAAAGCGCAATGTGTACTGACGATTTTTTTAGAAATGCAAATAAATTGCGGTAGTATAAAGTCACCTTATAATTATCATTTTTTACTATTAAGACTTTTCTTATTAGGCATACTTTAATATAAGAAATACAATTATCTAGGCTACTGTATTTGAAATAACTATGCTAATGAACGGGAGTATGTATAGTAGTATACTGTATGTAGCAATATTAATAAATAGTTTTTCATGCACATTGTATCAATAATATGAAAGTTGATAGTAGTGTATGTAGTCGGGAGTGATATGAGAAGGTGACATGACAGGAGACAGGCTTTGTGTAAAAAACGTGTTGACAAGACAAAGGCACAAAACATGCTTGTTTTACGCTCTGCTAACGAAAGTCTGCGCAATGACTGCCGACAGCTTGTACTTCTCTGAATGACTCCAGTTCTTTACTTGTGTCACAACCACACATGACACATAACCCACCTAGGCAGCAAAGGACACATGATGTGATTGGAATAATGCCTGCGTATGTACAGTTCCTGGCACAAACTAGCATAACTAACTTACACAAGAAAAAGCAAAGCCATAGGGTTACATGTTGGTTTGGTATAAGTTGCTCGTAGATCAGAAAAATGTCGTGGTTGCCGATGAATAGTAAATAATACGAGATTGCATTGTAATTATGTATATCAATTTCACATATAGGCGGAGCAAAAAAGTGCTGGCAAGTTATGCGTCGAGAGAAATTGATATTGAATTCGTGACAAGTGCTTGTTGCAGCTTTGTTCCTTTCGTTTCGTGTAGTGGCATTATAGCATTTCACAGTTTTGCTAGCACACCAGTCTACGTCTATGTCTGTGTGATGATGAAAATAGTAGCAGCAGAGCAAAGCATGTCTTATGCAGTTACACATAGCTCGATGATTGTGTAAAGGAAGTGTGAGTGTTGTATGTTTGTGTAAGTCGAGCAAGGTAGAGAAAGTATGCGGGACTGTGAGTGAATGAGCAAGGTATTCAGGAATGCCGAAATATAGATACATACACAGCAATGTGGCAAAGTCCTCCGGATCCGTTTTTTCTTTTTCTCTGTGTAGGTATATATAAAGAACGACATTTTAGTCACACACATATGTGTTCGATTCATCTTCAGTCAACTAACAATATTACAACAATCTAATAATATTTATTTATATTATTTATACATTACATTTACATTACACATAAGATAAAAATATATTTTAGTGTATGTCCCTATTTTTATTATATTAGTATGAGGGGGCTTTCCCGGGTATATTGTAGCTTTTGTAGCTATTATCGTAATATATTAGGTACGTGTAATAGAGATATAATAAAGTGGTGTATGTAGTATAAGGTTTTCTTTGTGTTGACGGTTTTTGGTGGAGTTTTCTCATAATTCCTGTCTGCAAGGAGTGTGTTTGTGCTGCGTACTTAACTCTGTGGCCATAAAGTCGGTAAATTAGTGGATTTAAAATAAGTCTCATTAAAGTTTTTCTTTGGGGACGGCAAATTGTTCTGATGACAGAGAATTGAAACGCAGCTGTTGCGAGTTAACATTTCAAGCGATTAACGTGAACATGTTGACGGCACTGTTTCCGTTGAAAATCATCGCAAGAAATGAAGAAGAGATTCTCTTTAGACGTACACTGCACACAGTTGACAGTTCAACTTCGGCTCTTTCAGACTCTTCTCCTCACTTTCACGGCAACTAACTCACACATTACGTTGACGTATCACTATCAGACATCCTTGTTACGTTAATACTGCCTAAACACATCATAACTAATACATGCACCTTTTACACACACATACACAGCTAATATCCATATATACGTATCACATCCTAAACTACACATCGCCTTATGTGTAGCATCTTTCGTAAGAGTAACTACTTCTACAACTCACAGTTTAACTCCCTGACATTCACTCATATCATATACCAGAACAAACCTCACTATTTTAGATTTATACCGAAAAGTTATATATAGAGATACTAAACTTATTCCTTCAGTTCCTACCCACTTACTTCCTTACAAATACAAATACACATAAATACAAGGCTCTTTTACACGACTAACATAATACTGCACGTACTTATACAAATAGTGTACATTCAAAGAGGACAAAGAAGTCTTAGTCTTAAACATTCAAAAATATTATTATATCATCCTCCGTTTTCCTACACAACTAGTTTGGGAAGCACATGATATATGTGCATGAAAAATGTTTCTAGTGCAATGTGAGTGTGTATGTATATGCAGCTATCATCACACACATGCCTTAAGTGTTTCCTTTGCTAAAAGAGCGGTAGTTACGCTAGTTGTTACTTAGATCTTCAATACTCTCGTCTATCTGTCTCTCATGTACTTGTACGTTTGCCATATAACATCTGCGTGTTGCACATCTTCTCTTTTACAAGAAAACACTATATCAAACTTATTTTTATGTATAATCCTTTTCAATAATTTTCATGTAGCTATTACAGTTGATATTTCTGAAGTACGAAAATTTTCTTTGCATTTTAACTTATAACTATTTCATGCTAACTACACACAAAGACAGAGATTTGTTTAAATGCTATACCTAGAATACGTATAGCTGTATACTTGAAGTTGAATTTAAAAGACATTAAATTCAGTGTACATGTATTTAGATTTGTTGTAAGTTTGTGAGGCTACAGATTTATTAATGGTGAGTGTGTTTGGAATGGAAGAGGGAAGCCTGCACTCGAATGTGTCACTCTTGCCATGAAATCAGAAATCGCATACTTAGTTGAAGCCTTGATAGGTTGCTGCTCCGACCCGTCCACATGTCACTTGTCTCCTTCTATTCTACACCCAGGCAGGCATAGGGCAGGGCAAAAACAACTCGAGTCACTTGGTGTAATCTCAGATATAGCTTTTTAACATTTAGCTGCAGCGTTTTAGTTGATGTTGCTGAGTTTGAGTGTATTTGGGAATTGTGAGTTGCTGTGAGTCAGCTGAATACTTCTCATCTTGTCTCATCTGCCTTCCTCATTTAACACACTGCATTCTCCACTCACTTCGTCCCTCACTTACTCAGCTTTATTTCTTAGTGTCTTTCTCTGTAGTGGAATAGTTTGCCTGCCTTGGTCTTTCTGGCTGTCCCTTTTTATCTTTTTCCAGAGGAGGACAGTTTACTCGTTGTTGGTTGCTGTGTTGTCGTTGTGTTATTGCTGTTAATGTTGGTTTGTGGGGATGGGACTGCGGTTGCAGTCAATGAATCTACAAACTACTACACTTTCCCTCTACTCAACCAAACCAAACGACGACACGCTTCTTACAACCAATTCATTTCCTTCGCCTCACGACAAAGGAATAGATCTGTGTGAGAGAGAACATTCGTCTTTTTACATGTGGCCCAAATCAACATTTTCATTCCTGAGCAAATTGTTATTTCTTTTCCTGTCTTCCGTCTGTCTCTCGTGTCGACTGATCCCATTTCATCTTCTTCAGGCAAACTAAAAAGGGCCTCAACCTCTACTTCATGAATTGTCATAAGGTCTTTATTAGTAGAAGTATGCATCCTCCTTCGCCACAATTTTAATACTCAAAAAAGAAATTAATTCACATTTCACAAGAAAAAAAGATTTTTCAATGTATATATTTTTCTTGCAATTTTTGTGTTGTAGGTATATGCACTCTGTGCAAGTCTTTTGAAATATCGTAGCTAGATTTGATAGGCTACTTACTATTAGTAACTTTATGGATGTGAATAATATGTGACTACATGAAAAAATGCGGCCAATGTTCCATATCCATTATTGGCTTTAGTGTGATATTGATTTCTCGTGTGTAATAAATGGTTTTGGTTTTAAGCAGGTTTAACTGACAACGTGTAGTACATAAGTACTAGCAGTAGTATAAATGCTATATATGCTTATACATGTGATTTAGAAATGAAATGAGGTGGAGAAAACATCAGGGAATAGAGGAGAGTTGAAATTACCATGTGTATAGTGTAGGTCCGTACGTGTGACAATTGTTAGTTTGAACTTAGAGCTTTGCAGCTGTGATAATACCTTAGAACTCGTAGAAAAGAAATAAGCTAATAAAGAAAAACGATATTTTCCAACTGAGCACTAAACTTGTATTGGAAATAGATGCGTTTTATTGAAAGAGCTGCGAAGCTAAGCTGTAAGTTTGAATGGGTTGAATGCTAAAGTGTGTGGTTGAGGCATGTAAACGACTCTGTGTGTTTTGTGGTGATGTGCCTTGCCTTCCAGCTTATTTTCTATTCTCCAATGGGAATAAAATCTATAGCTGTGAAAGAAACGTGTAAGTAGTTTAGTCGCTCGTTGAGTGTCTCCGAAGCCTGCGTCTCCTTCTCCTTCTAGTATTGTCTGCCTGGTTGCCCGTGGATTAGCAAAAGTCGAAAGAATGAAGTGTCATGCACATGCATGCACCATATATTTACATACATACTCGTCTACACGTCTCAACGGGCATTTCAACCCGGCAACTATCAACTTTCTCATCGTCGTCGTCTCCTTAGCACCTCACGTGCATTAGTAGTCATTTCTTAGCTATAGTTCTCAGAAAGTTGAGAATTCGGATTAGATCCGATTCCGAGGAATCTAGCTAGTTGTAAAGAGAACTATAGCGTTTAACGTTGTAGCATTAAAGCAAAGATTTTTTACAGCAAACAAAAGATGTCACATCATTTATGTCAATGTCTCATGTCACATCACTTAAAGCACATCTTGGCTGCATTCGCCTTTTTCGCTTTCTGGAGAAAGATGTGTGTTGGTTGCAGATTTTACGTTAGTTGCAGTAGAATTCATTGAAAGAGTATAACAAGACGCCCACATTGCTATTATTCCTGCTACCGACGTCCTTTTATATTTTCTATGTACAATATCTCACTCTGTAGGATTTGGTGTAGTATATTTTATATGAACCTAATTATTCATACAGTACAATAGTGTAGAAACATAGCTATAGGAGTCGGGAACATATTACTGAGTGAAATGCTGTGTACACGTAGTACAAACGTAAATTCGAGTTTTAGCCGGTTAGAGTTAAACTGTGAGCAGGTTATCCAAAGGCGTTCACGTCACCATTTTAAGTGCTTAGTGGAGTGTCTAAAATGGTCTCCAGGAATCATTTGTCACCAGAGCAGAGCTTTGCTTGGGTTGAATTTCGTTTTCGTTGCCTTGTGCCCTGGCTGCCTGGTTTCTTAAAGGAATGAAAGTATAGAGTATAAATATGTCCTTAGGATATACAAGGAGCGGCTAGAGGAATATTATGTGAGAATGCTTTGGGTGGTAGTAATGGTAATAGCGTGGCATGGTAGTTGAAACTTGAAAGTGTACGAGTGGTGCTCTGGTAGGAGAGTTGGTGGTGGAAGGACTGCACTGGTTGTATGTGCAAGGAAGACTAGCTGTGCGAGCAAATTCATGGGAAGCAGACATAACTTGTGAGCCGCAGCGCACTTCATTTCTCTTTGGATGGGACCACCGAATATATTGCTCTTGCCTCCCCAAATTCCAATTACAATTGGAATTTATATATCCCAACCCATTTGGCTTTACGAGAAACCGTTTATCCCAATATTGACTTTTTCCACCTCGTTGACTGTTCTTTGATCATCATGATACTTGATGGAATCGAGTGTATCTACTCCACTGCATCTTCCACCACTACAACTACTCTTCCTATACACACATACACATTAGCCACCTATACAGAGTGAGCCCTATGTGCATGTAGTCGCATTAGGTAGCTATTATAGATCTGTCGCCACCTACTAACTCCATGCTTCTTCCTGCTCCCAATATCTTTTGACACACAAGGAAGCAACGCAACGTCACGACAAACCGTTTCTCTTTTCTTTTGGCAGTAACTACGTTTATAAGTTTATACGGATACTGCCAGACTCTTCCATACTCCTTTTACACAAACGCCATTCAGCACACAATACATTACACTCTCCTACTACATTACATTGTAACATGTACAATATCATAGGATGTTAGGGAGAAATACTTTTTTGGGTGATGCATGTACTATGTATAATATAGTGTGTATTATACAGAGAAAGGAACAATGACACTGGTAATGGTAATACAGTATGTACTAGTGCTAGAAGCAGCAAAGAAGCCACTCCACACGACACTTGCCTCATCTCTCCTGTACATATTATGTCCATCCATCCATTTGCCAGTTTAGCTTTAGCAGAAAACTATTTCCAGATTTTCACGCAGCACTCTCTTTCTCTGCAATATCCATGCCATTGCATAATCGTTTCCAATTTCATTTGATATGCCACTACAGATGCTACTACCATTATTGCTCTTACATGATGACTACTAACGCCACTACCCTCTCCGGTCCATATGCATTTTCCAGCCGAGAAAGCATTCTCCTCCTCGTCCTTTCTCATCTGTCTCCTTCCCAAATTCACTCAGAATCACTTTTACAGATACGAGTCATAAAGGTAAAATCAAGTGAAAACACATTGCATTATGTATGCTGTCTATAACGTCTAATGTAACTGCATTTCATATTAAATTCATGAGCTGCCTCTTTTGAATATAGATAGCTTGATGAAGTGAAAACTCCATGAACTTCAATGGCATCATTCATTCACATCACATTTTACACACACTTTCATACCCTGAGCATTGCCCACAGCTTCACACAAACACACATTATGCCAAACTGCATCATTTTGTGTCTGTGAGACAAAATTTTCACGTTGCAGGAATCATATTAAATTAGGGGTGGTATAATACCAGCTCTGTTATTATAAATACAGTCTCTCTTTATATGTAAATGCAATGGGTTTCCGATGCACAAATAACTATGTATGTAATTGCAATACAAAGTGAACTTTGTTACTTGAACGAATTTAAATGTTTCTGTAGGAGTTTTCATGATTCTCATTGTGTTCATAGCTGTGTATATATTATATTATACTAATAGAGTGTTGTATTTGTATCCCTGTTGGTTTCGTAAGTATTTTCCATTTAAGTAAGAAAATAGTTTCTTTCTTGTAGGTATTTATTTCTACAATGGTAAATGGTTAGTGATGGCACAGCTGTTTAAGAATTCGAAAAGGGACAAAAAACTCTTAGCTCAGAGGGCAATAAAAATAATGCAGTCACATCGATCCACTATTTTGAGCTAGTCAATTTATTTGTGTTGTAATTGTAGAGTACTATAGTAGTGGCTATGCACAGGCTGTCTCTAAACGTTAGGCTGGATATGCTGGATGTGTACATACTACTTGTACGTGCATGTGTGCAAATTCTATGGGAAATTAGATATGTGTGTATCCACTTAGGCGCTTGACAATTAAGTCCACTTACCTGCTGAATATTCACAGATGGGAAAGTGTGGACACGGAACTTTTAAATTTCTAAGGCTGTGTTGTGTTTCGTGACGGTATATTAAGTATGTGCATATGTATTTGGACCAACTCTGTGTGAGCCATTAAGTCTGTTAATAATTACTGTTACTAAACTTGTTGTAATATTATGCTTTCTGTACATACTTATATAATAGTTGGAAATAACAATAAGCTATTTACTATTGTGCCAGTTTGTTTGTGCTCAAATTGGTCTATACTTACAATACAGTCACACAAAACGGCTAACTATCAATGAGCGAGCTCAGAAAAGACTCGAGTGTAATAATTCCTTCTCACATAATAATTACACGATTGCTTCGAGTGTCTGCATTTGCATTGTACGTTGTGTTAAGAGCTGGCAGTTGATGGAGGCAAAACAACGCACCTACCTAGGCATTACAATTTTCAACAACAGACAACCTACCTGGAGTAATTGACATTTGTGAACGATAATTAGAGCTGATTTTGTCACGGTGAGACTCATTACGCTACACAGGCGGATGATGAGCATTTACTAGACATTTTCGCTTAGGTTCTACTCGAGTTTTGTTTGAGTTAGGCGTGGAGAAGCCGAATAAGGGGACCTATGAACGACTTGCATGCTGATTATTGGGTGTGTGTCTGTGTCTCATGAGAATGAACTCCGATAACTGATTTATTAACTCGCATTGAAGTATTAATGAGCCAGAGAGCTGTGTGTAGTTAGTAGCATCACGTAGCTTTCGTTGAATGTACTCTGAATAGCTATAAGCCATAATATAGCCCTAATGCATGTCGTATAGGTAGATTGGCTTAGTTGTGCTGAGTGCAAATGCAGTGCAAGTGACGAAGATAGATACACACTTGTGTATTTGCTATATTATAATTGTAAATGTATGTTGCTATCACATACCTCCCACATGGTAAATGCCAGGCTGAGCATTCTGTGCATTCACGAATGTAGCAAACCTTCCATTCACCCATTATCCACTTCGTTTTGAATTTGAACGGAAATAAATTACTAATTACAACTTCCCTATAGTTAACAGGCAAACAAAAGACTGGTGTGTGGAAGCACGAAACAAACTGTCCATGATGATGAATCAGATTGCACTGAAAATTATACGAAAGCCGTACAGAAGTACTTTGTCAATCATGAGTTAATATAATAAGTAAATATGTAGAAAGGACAAACCTGTTTCATGTGAATACGCAATTTGAATAGAATATAGCGTAGTAGTAAAACTTTTTTGCCAATGCTATTTATTGTTAGTTGTTGGTCGTTCAGAATAATGGCTTGTATTAAATACTATATCATTATATGCAGCGCACATTTACACATGGACTGGACATTGGACACACAAGGAGAATACCATTCCACCATACACTCCATACCTTCATTAAATAGCTTTTGGCATGTACACAACACAATTACACACACAAAACCTATATAAGTAGAAAAGAACGAAATCCATTCAAATCTCTATGGTGGTGTAGCCATTATTTCCCTTGCCATTACCATCATACTCTTCCACTGTATATTATCTCTATCATTATTATATTACACTTCAGCACTATGTCCCTTGTACTTATGTGTACATTGTGCTATGATGATGTGTCCACTTTGTGTGAGTTCTACTAAATATGACGCCGCTGTTCGCCATGCTTGTGCTTTTGTCAGCACAGTTAACATTCCGTATAAAATGATAAGGTTGATAGTGTCGAGAACGAGTGTGGTGTTTGTAGGGTGGAGGATTTGATCTGATGTTGTGTTATAGTCGTTCATGTTTTGAAGACATAATGAATAGCTGAGAGTTAAGAGGTGACAGACAGGCTCGTTTTTTGCACTCGGTGTCCATTCTACTATTCTCACCCACATCAATCATTTAGTATTCATGAGTCCTTAATGAGTATTGAAAATCAGATTTTACAAGTCTACCATTATTTATTCTAACACGAGATTTGCCTTCCTGCGCATAATGTAGTTTGACCATTATGAGAAGATTTAATTGCCTCATTGTTGATATGACGAACGGGATGCAACTGAAGAAGCTCTTGTCGACAACTGCATTCAATGCGCACACACCACTCACATCACAGACTCCTCTAATACTCATAAAATATGCTCATTCCACGCTATACAATCTTTCAACACAATCGCCCATTATTATTGCCACTGATTATTACTCTACAAGATTCCCTATATGCATTTTACTCCACACCGCTTGCTACACACACAACATACGAATCGCAATCCCACAAGAAATTATTTTTATCTCTCAGCTTCATTCTTCTTCCTGGTCATGTCTCATAAACAGCCGAGATAGGTATACACTACACTGGCAATCAAGCTAGATTGTTTTCTGGGCATTGTGATTGAACACTTGATAATAAATCGTATAGGTACAGGTACATCGCTATATATATATATGCATTGCTCACCTTGTGCATCAACAATTTGTATTTTGCATCCATTTGCTTGGGTTTGTAAAATTTAGGTTA